>CAJHUC010000325.1:0-28210 GCA_905146915.1 Ostreobium quekettii | reverse complement strand
TGGCCGTTGGGAGGGAAGTTTACAGGAGGTGTTAGACTTGCCACTACAAGTGCCGCCCCTTGGGACTAAGGGCGGCAGTACGTGAGTCACACCTACCATACGATTGGTCATGCTCACGTGGGACAGTCAGTGACCTAAAGGCACGGTGTGTAATCCAGCTGGACACGTGAGGTGCCCACCGGTATGTGAGTAACTTGTGTTGAAAGGTTACTCACAAGGGTTGTACCGGTTGGGGCATGGACAAAGAGGTGTGGCGAGAGGTTGCTCTATTCTTTCTTTCGCTCCCGCCCACCTCAGCCCTATGATATTGTGGCTTGACGTTATGTAAGAGAGACGTTTGGCAAACTGGAGAGTACGTCACCGCGGTGACGTTGGTGCACCCGAGTGGTCACTCTGGGGATGCAGCGAAATGTGTGTGTGTGCATGAGTCTGAGTGCGAGTTACGGATTGAACCTTCATTGACTAGAAACGGGTTGGGCAAGGCCACCCGTGTTTAAGGCGCTTTGAACACACTTGTGCACGCTTGTTGTCCCCGGCCGTTCCGAGCGCGGAAAGCCCTGGCTGCGCCGGTCACAGCCGCCTCTCCGAGTGCATGATCGTCCACAGGCACGACGCCGCGGTGGCGAACAACATCACGTGCGCCCCCCACCGTACTCGACGTCAGGGGCGGCAGGCCGCCGGCCCTGATGCTGAGCCGCGCCCTGTGTTACCATACCCACATGGCGTACGACGGCGCCAGCAGGCTCAGCACGAGCACCATCATGAGAAGGACATCCTGGCAGCGGTCCAGCGCCCCCGGCGTCGGGGACCCCTGGCCCGTCCAGGTGCACAGTGCGTTGAGCCACCTCCACGCCGCCTCGACGCAGACCGCGCCGTGCGGCAGCATGCTCGCCTCCGTGCAGACGCGCGCCTGAATGTACAGCGCGATGGCCGCCACGGTGGGCAGCTGCACCAGCAGGTGGTGCTTGGTGAACATGGGCACGCCCAGGGTCTGGAAGGTCGGGCCCAGCACGCCGGTGGACAGGAACGTGAACCGAACGAAGGCCCGGGGCCCGTCTACGGGCACCCACAGCGGCGACAACATCGGCGACAGGACGATCCCGGGTGCGTTGCACGCCACGCGCCTGATCAGCGCCACACCCGTGCGCGCCGCGCGCCGATCGGCGATCCCCCGAGAGTGCCATAGCCAGTCGATGCCAAGGTGGAGCCCGCACAGCGCCAGGAACAGGCCCCCCATCTGGGACAGGCCGTACTGGCGCATCATCACCCAGCCGAAGGTCGCGGACAGCAGGACGTCGATCTTTGAGAGGGCGCGGTCCACCGGCCTGAAGTGGGCGGCCGCGCGCGTACCAGGCGCAGAAGCAGGCCTTATCTGCTGTGTCGGAAAACCAAAGGCAGGTGAAGGGCCTTGCCGCCGGCACAACGGGCACCAGATTCTCTGCGCCTTCCTCCATGCCCTTCTTTATTAGGCCAAGAAGCAGGATAGAAAAGTTCGGGACCGGCCGCTTCCGGCGGCCAGGGACTGCCCCCGCGGGCCACTCGTTGCCGATCAGGCGATGTAGGCGTTACGAACAATCGGATCACGTCCGCGTCACTCGGCCACGGCGACTGTAGGCCCGGACGTCGCTGTGGCCATCACGGTCACCAAGCGGGGTGAAGGAGTTGGGTGGAGTTGGGGTTTCCTGAGAAGGTGAGTTCGGTCGCTCTGCCCGCACAGGACGCTGCGGCTAGCGCGTTGCTCGCCAGGGGGCGCCGCGTTTGGTTTGTGTACGACCTGAATCTGTGTACTTGCACTTACGCTCCCCGGTGCTGTCGCACAGGAGTTGACACCGAATAGCGTCAGTCCATATAGGACACAACGATGCAATCAGCAGATTTTGCTGCGACAGGCCGTGGCTGTTTGACGAGTGGCAGCCGCCGCAACGTGAGCCGTGCCACGAATCGCACTCCGTGCAAACGATTGACTGGCTGGGTGGGTTGTGGCGCACGGGAGTTGTGCGGGTTCCCATTGCAAGTACGATCGCGCGTGGCGGAGGTCAACGGCCCATCACGACACCTATGATCGCGCGAGATTCTCCGTACCGTGTCGGAGGGAAGGGTCAACGCCACTCGCGCCACGAGCTGGGGACCTTGTCACATCGTGGCACTGTCGCGAGTGTGCCGACGGACATTACATCGCCACATCGTGTGCCAATCGCCTGCGGAATCACGTTACTTCTCTGCCCAAGGGGTTGCGCGACGGGGAAAACCACGCATCGCGCCCTGGCTCGTTGCGGAACGGCGGTGCGAAGCGAAGGATTGACGGCAAGTCGTTTGGTAAGCCAGACTACAACTCGAAAGGACAAGCCCCACATCGCAAGTTGGAGATTTGTGTTGTGTTGGCTTGCTACAAGGACGTAACGAGCTGCAACCAGTACATGGTTACGTCCAGTAAAGGTTGTTAGAGTGCGGAACGTGACGATACCCGAACAAAGGCATGTACCTCGTGCATGAGCTTTGTCCTGGCATCTTATGGCATACCTGAAACCAGGGGTCAGTTGGGAGGGCAGCCATCATGCATTCCTTCCCTGCACTGTGCAAGATTGCCACTGTTGCAACATAAGTATCTGTTGATGATTAGACTGGACTCATATAGTAGGAGATTGCAGTTGATTGGATATCTCAACGTTCCGGATTCTATTGAAATACAACTTTGCTTGGTTCCAGTTGTTGCTGAATGAATATTGTATACAATCTTGCAATTGCTTATATCATGACCATTTCAAGTGTGTTTATAAACTAATATTCACAATGACGAAATTGCTAAGACTCAGTAATATGTGTGTTCGATTTGCTGTAAATACATCGAGAATTGCTAAAGCATTATCACGTAGAGTAAGTCCGTTAGGTAAAAATTATTTGTTGTGAGATATTAGGTTCACCATGGCACGTACATATGCACCTGGGTTTCTGCCAGCTCCAGAGGAGCAAGTTCGGGTTCTGTCAACGGTCGTGTCTGATGGTGGAAGTGGCACAACCGCCACGTACAAAGTTCAATCGTCAATAGGGACGGTTACAAGTGTGTTTGAGCATCCGCATCCCTCCAAGGGTATGCAAGTGCATTTACGAATGGAAATGCAAGGAGGAAACGTCGAACCAATCCACTGTGTGGTTGGTTTGGAAGCGATTGCGCGGGCAGGCAGTTCCTCTCGATGGAATTCTGCAATGCTGAGTACATTGTTGGCCGAAGGCAGGCTTCCAATTGTGGACGTATCTAGTTGCGTTCATCTGTGTGAAGTTGAGGACGTAGCAGGCCCAATGACAATTCGTCATACTGAGCTGTCATCGGACACTGCACGGGTGGAAAAGTCTGATCACATGACAGTTCCATCACAAGGGCAACGCTCAGCTGCTGAGAAAGAACGCGAGGAATCACGGGTGACAAGCAAACCAGAAGAAAGTCTGGTAAATAATTTCTTGTGAAAGACATTATTACGACATGCGTTGAGATTATTATTGAACTGGATGATAGCTTATTTACATTCCAACTTTTGTAGAATAAGTAACGTTGGTTATACTACTAATAACATCATAATTTAAAGCAATACTAAAATACAATATAAAGTTCAAGCCCAGTCGGTACTGGGACACTTTGTAAAATTTAGTACGATCGAGTTTGAGTTTGATGTTTACATATCATATAAGTCGGAAAATGATCCCGACTATAAAATTGCTTTCCTTGCGTGTTCATTCATTTATAAGCTAAACTGCGAGTTGGGATCAGTTGCTGAAATCTTCAGTTTGAATTGATGGTTTGTTTTCACGTAAGGGGTGCAGTGCACCCAAAAGGCAATGGAAGTCCAAGCTTCGTGAGTGCTTGGAAAAGTTTGCAAAATTGGTGCGTTTGAGTTTGCGTTCGTTGTTTGAATGTTTGTATGGGTCTATACAAGATCCAGAGTCAGTGGTCCGATGGTAGGAGCCAAACATAGTGCGTGTTTGGTCTTGGCATTTGCACTTCAATGTAACACTCTGTTCACTTGCATTTAGTAATAATAATAAACGGAATTCACAAGTTAACATTAGATTTATGATAATATCTATTATTTACCTAAATCCCGGTGTGAATGTTTAAAGGTTGGGACATCTGGCAGAAGTTCTCCATTTATCGAAGTTGACCTAGCAACTGAGTTGCTCAGCTCCTGGCTGACTGATTTCAAAGAAGGAGCAGAACCGTTGCGAAGAATGATTTTTGATGAAGGCACGTCAACTACGTGCACACCGACGTTGTCATTTACACAAAAGCAGTTGATAGCTGAACAAGCACGCAGTTTGATGCCGATGTTGAGGAAAGGTCTGCGGTCTCCTATGGAGAGGCATTATGGCATGGCCGCCATTTTGCGCTTTGTCAATGATGTTTTTCGAATTGTGATTGAAGGACATGAGTGCGCCGTCACCCTAATGTGGAAGACAAATCAGTGGTTTCGCGATGTCCAAAGGAAGTTGGAAATGACGCCTTCTGCGGATTCTCAGCCGAGCATTGATAAAGTTGCATCTACTCTTATTGCGGAAGTTGAATTGTTCAAAGGCAGCTTGGTTGAAGTGGCTCGGTCTGAGAGTCACAAGGCTCTTGACATGCGATACAAGCAAAGGCGTATAATGGATTGGGACGATGACCTCAGAAGAAAGCGGGGGCGTTGGGGGCCCACCAGTTTTCGCGGTGGTAGGAGCACCTGGGCCAGCTCCCGTCCTTGCAGACAGTGGTCTCAAACAGGTCGGTGTTCTTATGGCCTGGAGTGCCGCTTCGTTCATGACCAAGGAGAGAGTATTTCTGGTGGACGTGGAAGATCAGTGGACGGTCATGACTTGCAGGGAAACGCACAGTGCCCAGGTTCAGTGCCACGGAAGGGATAGAAAGTCTGGGGTTTGAGGAGGAGGAATTTGCGGAGGATGAGGAGATCAAACTCCAACGGAGATTGGATACTCCTATGACCTGGATATCGCATACTGATACTCAGCAGATGTTGCCCATTTGCGCCTCCCAAGGTGCATTGCTTGGTGAGGATGTGGCTTTGAATTTCCTAGACTGGGAGTTGCAGAAGCTTGAACATGCAGCTCATGAGCGCCCCGTTGTTTTGCAAGATGATCAAGAATGGTTAAGTGACTTGTTGAACATCATTCCCAGTCTGGAGCATTTCAAAGCTGGCTTCATTCATTCCCGTGTTAGAGTATGGGAACGATATTTTCAAAACTTTCGCCAACGTAAGCAAGTGCAATTAGTGCTTTGATGGATTAGAGAAGGGGTTAAATTGTCATTTTGTGGTGTTTTTGATGCACAACAAAAAAGTCAGCCAGGTTTTGAAACCAAAATTAGGTTAGTACGCGATATGCTATGTCCAATAGTAGGGATAGACAAGGTCGATGCTTTCTTAAGTGGATCTGAACCTCATAGGATCGTATTTCCTAATCGATCTTCCGTTGATATATATTCTGAATTTGTGGCAGAAGAATTACAGAACTTGTTGAAAACTGGTGCCATTACAGTGTGGGATCCAACAACGGCGGGCACCCCTATTGTTGTCAATGGAATGGCAGTGGTCGTTGGGTCTACAAAGAAGAGGTTAGTGGTAGATTTGCGCTATGTTAATAGGTTTGTAGAATACCAAAGATTGCAATATGAGCGACTGTTGGATGTTCCTCAATTCGCAGCTTTAGGGGAGTTTGCATATACTACTGATTTCAAGAGTGGGTACCATCACATTCGCATGCATTCGTCAGCTTGGCCATATTTAGGTATACAATTTGAAGGGCAGGTGTATGTGTTCACCCATTTGCCATTTGGTTCGTCATCCGCATGCAGGGTGTTCACGACTATTATGGGCGAAGTGTATAGACCATTGCGCTTAGCTGGGATCCACATTTCGTATTTGCTTGATGATGAATTGGGGGTAGCTCAGACTAAAGTACCAGGCCAAAGTACAATGCAGTATAGTGGTACGTATATTGGTATTTCTCGGTTTCTTTATAGGGGTCGGAAAATCCCAGCTCATCCCATCGCAGAGGATTAAGTTCTTAGGCATGTTGATTTGTTTGGATACTGGCAAGTTTGAGGTTCCTATGGATAAATTAGAGGCTTTCAAGGTCTTAGCTCGTACTCTTCTTGCTGCAGCAGAGTTGAGCAATCGTCAATTAGCTCAACTTGCTGGCAAAATCATATCTTTCCGACCCGCAATACAACATGCCCCATTGTTTGTTCGAGATTTGTACAAGACGATGATTTATAGCCAAAAGTGGGACTTTGTCTTTCCCAATCCTCAGCGGGTCAAGGCAGTTCTGCAATGGTGGCTGCAACACGTCGATCTTTACAATGGCTCAAGATTGTGGAAGCGCGATGCATATATTCGAATCATTTGTGATGCTTCAGATATTGGGATTGGAGCACATGTTCCGGATTTCCTAGATATTCCACCCATTGTCTTATCCTTCTCAGATCAAGAATTATATATACATGGTCATTTGCAATCAAGCACATTTCGCGAGATTTTGGGCATGCGGAAAGTTTTAGAAGCAATGATTGAGCACTATCCGCATCGGGTGCTTCACGGTCGCCTTGTATTTTTCTCGGACAGCCAGGGGGCAGTGGCTGACTTGTTGAATATGCGATCGCCGGTCGATATGATCTTTCAGGGAGTTGTCAACACGTATACTATTGCCAACAAGTTTGATGTGGAAGTTGATTATGAGTGGAGACCTCGATCAGAACCTGAGCAAGTGGTGGCGGATTTCTTTTCTAAGGTCAAAGATGCTTCTGACATTTGGATGGACAGTCGAATGGTGCTTCAAATCCAGCAGAGATGGCACATTAGCTTTACTATCGATCTATTTGCTAGTGGGGATACCGGTTGTGCAAAGGCACATAGGTTTTACTCGAAGTTCTTGTGTCCAGGTTCAAGTGGTAGTGATGCTTTTCGATATAATTGGCGCTACTCTTCAATCGGCACCAAGGAGTTCTGTTGGATATTTGGTCCTTATGACCAAATGGGACGTATCATCAAGAAAATTAAAGATGATCGGTGTGACGGCGTGCTGATCGCCCCTAATTGGTAATCGCTTTGGCGTGCACAATTGCGTCCCAAGTATTTGCCTATAGTCGCATCATGGATGTTGCCGATTTATAAAGGTTTGGTGCGTTTGGGTCCTCGGTATCCTAAGACAGCTGTGCGGTCTGAATTTCAATAGACCTTTGTATTAGTAGCCTATTTGATTCAATGGCCTTGATTCTGAACTCCACGTGGTGTCTTTTCTTTATGCATTTGTCAATCTTCCTTTCCCATGTTTTACATTCATTACAATGTCCTGTGCCCCCTCAAATGTTTGGTACGATTCAAGTATCTTTTGGCCGTTTCCACCGTAATCAACGCTTGGCCAGCTATGTCTTCAATCGGGATTCCTCTCTCATAGTACGCATGTTGCATCGCCCCTCGTTTCAAACTATACAGTGTTTCTTGGCCTTGCATCTCCCATTTCCTCAGTAGGCCTTGGAACGATTTTTGCAATACATCGGTATTCGCTGGTTTTTCTTCTAATTGATCCGTACCCCGCCGGAATGTGCGAAACACATAGTCGGTAATTGGCCTTCCGTACTTTTTATTCCAAAGCAAAAACATCTGCAATGATCGCAGCGGACATATAAACCACCAATCTACTGGCAGCACATGTAGTGTGATACTTCCTGCGTCTTGCCTCTGGCGATTCTTAATCCATGACACGTCTAACTGCCAAACCTGCCCATCCATCAAGGTTTGCTCCGTCAATGCTAATTCGCGTTGTTGGCCGCCCGGTTTTCTCAGCCAATACAATCGCATTTCGCCGATCGTCTTTGGTCGTTGAAATGTCGACCGCATCATTGCCAACACCACCAGCGTTCGTAGGTGCAGATATGTTGTTGCATCAAACTCTATACTGCCCTTTTGCCACTCCTGCATCACTGCGTTGCCCAATCTTCTTTGCATATCTTGGTACTTCGCCCAACTCATGGGCTCTACTGCGGCTTCTGTATATCCGCTTCATTGCATATCGATTTGGTACCCCTTTCTCAGTTCTTGTATGCTTTGATGCTTGATTGGATTCCCTACTCCAGCATTCCAGTCACCAGATCGCCCTCGTCGCTCAAACCATTGTGCCAGATGTGACAATGTTCCACTTAATGTTCCTGGTGCTGCCCTCTTGATGCAAACCCCTCCTTCTTTCCTAATCGGTATTCTTCCATGTGTTGGCATCCATTCTTTTGTCATGTATACGAGTACATCGTAGGGTGTGCAGTTATCTAATGTTTTCTTCAGTGGTAGTTTCTCCAGAAATTCTTGTAACTGCTGTACCTGGCACTCTTCCTCCTGCCTTGTCTTGAATGCTCGACATTGCCTCCCCAAATTTGATGTTGTGCTCAATCCTTGTTTGTACATGGTTCGGCACTCCTCTACACTGACTTGTGCCTGACCTGCCCTGGTGGCCACTTTGGTTCGCTCTTTCCTATACCAGCTCTCCACATCGTCATCCCACGTTTCTTCCTACAACACAATTCACTCGTTAATTCCTTTGTTCTCCTTTGTTTTCACTCCGTGGTCGATCTGTTTGGTTGGGAAGGAAGGCTTGATAAGGATATCCAGCCTTTTGGGTTGGGAAGCGTTATGACTCCTCATTGCATAATGACTTCCATTCCCTGGTGGCCGGCCAGGCACCGGCCAGCTACTCCATGCAGCACGGAGTGAGATCGTAAGTATGTATTCATTAACTTGCCAGGCGTGGAGTACGCCCATCTTGGCAGCTGCAGCCAGCGGTGCTGGAAAGTATGACAAAACACCTTCCAGTTTGGAACCTGCCAGTCTTGCACTCGAGAGATGGGTAGCTTCCTGGGCTAGGGAGCTGGGCGCGTGGCACGGCAGGGGTCTGCAGTATTTTTGGCAGCCACCCGCAGCCAGAGGAAGCAAACCGTGTGTCCACACCAAACCTGATCAAGGTGATGACAAGCACTAGGGAAAAAAGGGCAAATTGACACGTGTTCAAACGTGTACAAAGTTTACGGGTTTGTGTTATTTTTGTGGTCTTAGCATGCAGAACTTTCATGAAATGTGTTTTATTTGTGTTCGCAAAAGTGTTATTTGGCCCTTTTTTTCCCTAGTGAAGCTGGCATCAGAAACCCACTTGACGCACTGTGTCGCCCATGGGCGCCTATGCTGTGGCCACAGCCATGGGACCTGTTTAGCGTGGAACGGAGCGCGAGGTGGCCTGACCCCTCGTCACGGCCATCTCTTTGTGCAATATAGGGCGCCTTTTTTCTGCACAGCCAGACGTTTGGCCGTGGCTAAGACAGCTCCTAGATCTTGGCGTTGATAAGGGTTTGTTCGCCAAATTCTGTCCAAATGTCGCTCCTCAGGTCCATCTCAATATGGCCTCAAGTTGCCGAGCTACCTCAGCCCCAAAGATTTTGATTGGCAGCAAAAATACCACCTACTTGCATGATTGCTACCCTACGCCTTGTGCCATACACCTCAGTTGTGGGGGTCCCTTGCGAGCCAGTTTGCAAATTCAACAAATAGGGAGGAGGAGAGCAAGATAGGTTGTTTTGGCAGCCGCTTTAAAATGGCTGCTATCATGTTGGCAAGGCGTGTTGTTTGAAAGTTGTGTTTTATAGGCAGGCCGTGGTCAATAGCTTGTGAAATTGTGGTTTTGCTGCCATGGTGTGGCGAGCATTTTGGCAAGCATCAAAATGGCGGTGGGCAATAGTGCAGGTGGGCTATGGCAGCCACCCTAAAATCATAACTTACCAAGAAGGGGTTAGTGTTTGAAAACCTTGTAGTGTTGTTTGCAGGCGCTCACCAGATTTTTATCATATTGCTACTGGCGCCACAGGTTGGAGAGCACTGTGGTGGTGCACAATGCGGGTTGGCTTGGTGGCTAGCTTAAAGTGGTGGTATTGGCAAATTTAAAAGTTTTGTGGTGTGTTTATATCACCACAGGGAAGAGTTTTTGGTTGGCAGGGTGCAAATAGGCAAGATGACAGTGGCGCTGGGAAGGGCCAGGGGTTGCATTCAATTACGGCTTTGAAGTTAGTATTCAGTTGAAGTCGACCAAGTTGTGGGTTAAGAGTTGTATGCAAAAGCTGCAAGCAATGCTCTAGCCCTCTGGTCTCCTACTTTTATATGCTTCTTTAGGCAAACTATAATCCGTCCCTTCAACATTGACCTTATGCATCAATCTTGCACATCCACCTCATGGCCAAGAACACCATCTGGGATACCATCCTCGTACATGATGTTATTGCCTGGTAGGTATTATGGGCACTCATGAACCTACACTGCATTCTCAGGAACCTATTCTGTATTGTCATGACCCCGTCCTACTCACTGAAGACCCAATCTTGAGTCCTCCGGACCTAATTCTGTATACTCAAGACCCAGTTCTACATCCTCCGGACTCGATTCTGCATCCTCAACAACCTATCCCAAGCCTTTAGAACCCAATTCTGTGCCCTACAAATCCAACTTTTTACCTTCAAAACTGGCTCTGTGCCTTCAAGACTGGCCCTATGCCCTCAGAATTGGCCCTGTGCCCTTAGGAATGGCCTTGTGCCCTCAGGCCTGGTCTTGTGGCCTTAGGATTGGTCTTGTGCCCTCAGGCCTGGTCCTGTGCTCTTAGCCCTATTCTTGTGCCCTTAGGATTGGCCCTGTGCCCTTATGACTGGCCCTGTGCCCTTATGACAAGCCCTGTGCCCTCAAGACTGGCCCTGTACCCTCAAAACCGGCCCTGTGCCCTCAAGACTGGCCCTGTGCCCTCAAGACTGGCCTTGTACCCTTAAGATTGGCCTTGTGTCCTCAGGACTAGCCCTGTGCCTTCAGGACTAGTTTTGCATCCTCAGGATTGGTTTTGTGCCCTCAGAACTGGTCCTATGCCCTCAAAATTGGTCTTGCGCCCTCACAATTGGTCTTGCGCCCTTAGGACTAATTCCGCACCCTCAAGACAAATCTTGCGCCCTCAAAACACATTATAAGCAATCCTAACCCAGCCCTAGAGCCTCCAGATGGCGTCTTATTAGCCATCAATCATTGTTGGCATCCACCACAGAACTCAGTGCGGGACCCTTTAAGACCCCCTAGGATTGGTCAAGTTATGGCCAAAAGCAGTCTAGGAGCCTGTGTCTAGGATCCTGTTCTAGCTATGGCCCTAGACGCCGGGCCCTGGTCTAGAAAATACCTCATTCTACTAGTATAGGTGACCCACATTTGATGTGTTGATTTAAACTTTTTAATATCAGAAAGACCTATACTATTCAAGGCTCAACCTTCATATCAAAGTTCTCAAAATCATCAAAATTATGCAGGTCAGGCCAATCAAGCATATCAACATCTTTCCCGAATAGCACTGCCACACTCTCTTCCAACTCAGACAATTGTGATATACAATTTTCCAAATATTGTCATGCTCCTTGCCTAACTCTTTTTCGACTTACGTGTTTTAGGCCTCAACCTCTTGCTCTAGGCAAACAACCCAATTGGACTCTTCTTCCGATTGACCAATTCTAACGCTTATTCCATTCACAATCTTCTCCTTAATCCAAGATCTCTCCATCCACAAATCTCACTTTTCCATGCCTTGGAAATGCCACCCATCTTTACATCGGGTGATCATCACCATGATGGCTAAAAACAGCCTTTCGTGCAAAATGTTGTTAGTGAGCCAATAGCATAATTAGTGTGCAACATCTTGATTTCCAAGCAAATTGTAAAACTATTATGTTCAATATGTGCAATCGACCCATAATACAATAAATGTAATAAAGAACAAAGAAAAACATGCTTTGAAGTTGTGCAACATTACCATTTCTACACTTGTGTAATATCCACTAACGACATTTTGCATGAAAGGGTGTTTAAACCCAATTCTCAAATCCTTGAGCAGCTTCAAAAATAGATGCTGCCAAATATGGCAATATGGTTTGGCCAATAGTGCAGCCCTGTCTGAGCTGGCCATGACTTTTTTATCAGTTGATTGGGCAATGGATGCAAATCTACGATGCCTTGCCCGCAACCAGCCCCCTTCTTTTGCCTCTTCTTGCTGCCCTTTTGAGAGGCTTTATGAGCGTCTGAGAGTGCCAAAGACTGGCCCCAGACTTCCCCATTCGCGGTTGCCATCAGTGATGGCACCTCAGTGTGATGGCCCATCACACTACTATTGACATTCTCCACCAAGTGTCACATTCTCCAAAACATCCATTTCTCATAGCACCCCAAAGCCTAGTGCAAGCCACGCAGCTTGATTGAGATAGAGCATAAAAAGCTCAGAGTTCTCATGACAAAGTTTGGCCATGTGACCAAACAAGTATCAACACAAGTACAACAATGGCTCAAGGGAACGTTGATAGCAAAACTAGATCGAAATGCTGATTCAATTTCGGCCACCGAAGCGATAGCATGCTAGTCAAGCCTCAATCGTTGGTTCGACTCTAGACGTGGCCGCTCAGCTTTTTTTCTGTTATTTTCTGTCCATATTTTTTTTCAAGACAAAAAATCCGTCCATCACTTTTCTGTTGTTTTGCCGGGGCCGGTTTTCTGTTGCCGTTCATGCCACGTCAGCTTCCAGTTTTTTGGCTCTGGAGCTGTCCGTCAAGGGGGTGTTTGCAGCCACCAATTTCTGTAAAGACGTTTTTCTTTTCCGTTGCCTTTCCTGGCATTCCGTTGCCATCCATCATGGACTTTGAGATTCTGGAAGCTTGTCGCGAATAGAGGCGTATCGAATCGCTGCCAGTACTTGGCTGGATGCAGCACACACACAGAACACATTATCACGGCGTACTATAAATCATAAGTGCTGGCCCTTCCCAGCAGCGATCGCTGCCGGTACTTGGCTGGAGGCAGCACACACACAGAACACATCATCCCGGCATACTATAAATCATAAGTGCGGGCCCTTCCCCGCAGCGATCGCTGCCAGTACTTGGCTGGAGGCAGCACACACACAGAACACATTATCACGGCGTACTATAAATCATAAGTGCGGGCCCTTCCCAGCAGCGATCGCTGCCAGTACTTGGCTGGAGGCAGCACACACACAGAACACATCATCACAGCATACTATAAATCATAAGTGCAGGCCCTTCCTGGCAGCGATTGCCATCGATTTTTTATGGAATTCTGTCGACCTTTGTGGTCCGGTCAGCGGTTCTGTTGCGGGTGCCTATCATCCGTAGACGGCGTCGCGAATTCTATAACACGTGGTTTCATTCTGTAAGGCTGTGTGGATTTCTGTAGTTGTCTATGCTGACGTCAGTATGGCCCTACCCGTTTCTGTAAAACGCTTTTTTTCTCTGTGGCTCCCTCATAAATTCTGTTGATTGTACAGAATTTTAACGGAGCCAAACAAATTCTGTTGGGGACGGACAGATGGGGCCACCTCTATTCGACTCAGAGGGTGATGCAAAACACAAAATGAAGCTTAAAACGATTACAATACATGAACGAAATGGCTCATTACAAAGCCCTTAAATGATAGCCTATTTTCACACTCATTTTGATATTGCCTCATCTTGATTGCGGCCTCATTCCTTTTTTCGTTTTTTCTACCGCTGCATGTGTCCTATCTTGTATTCACAGCCCATCATATTTTTTCTATACCTTTTTCCGTCTCATTTTTTTCCTTTTTGTTAAGAGAGCTCATGTATTGGACGAAGCCAACTGAGTGGTCCAATACCCGTAATCGTTGCATAGTGAAATAGTAGTTCAGTGTCATTTGTATATCACTGAATCTCCACTCTGGCCATTTTAACGAGGTTGCCAAGTTCTAACCCATTTTACATGCCCACTTGTTAATATCTGTGACCCAAACCAGTTGTACACCATGACCAAGTAAATCATTTTAACATAACCATTATGCGGGCACCGCCAATGTAAATGCCAGAATCAGGCCAGATTTAAGTGCTGGATATGCATAATAGGCAAGGTTACGGAAGGCCTGGAAATAGGTTGGGAGAATTCGATTGATTTAAGGATGAGTTTTTTGGCATTGTGTTCTAGTCTTACAGGTCGAACACAGAAGTTGTGGCGCCAAGGGCCCTTGGGGCCTGAAAACATGATGGAAAGACTTTCATTGTTCTGATTGAGCCACGAGTGGCGCCACTGCCTTAGAGAAGTGTCAGGAGCCATATTGCACTTTGTTTTCTCTCTCCTGCCCACCACTTTGATATGGATGTTATGATGGGATACTTGATATGTTTCTCACTCTTCGCTTTTCGGGAAAAAAAGGCAAAACTCACCTGGGGTGAATGCAAACAAAAAGTGAACATGCAGTTGTGGGATGTTTGTACATTGGATTGAGTCCAATGGATTCGTATACGTGTGGACATAGTTTTCGATATTGGTCGCGCGCACGACGAGCTGGAAAGGTGATTGTAATTGCTTTTCCCAACGTGTGCCCTGGGTGGGTAAAATTGCAGGGCTGAACGTAACGTATGCCCACCGCCACAGGGCCCCGGCCATGGGCCGGAGCGCGGGCCCGACACACGACAGCCGAGGGCGCAAGCCCCAGCCCCCGCCAAGCCCGGGGTGCTCCCAGTACCTGTCCTGTACTGTCAATGTGGGTCTGCAGGCTGTTGCCTGGCAGGCCGGCGCAGCACCCCGTCTGGCTTCCTGCTCTCCTACACGACCGCACGGCTTGTCGGTCAAACCCCCGTTCGCGATCCGAACGCGATCCCCTGCAGGGCAGCACCCTGCCGGCCGCAGCGTCTTGCGCGGGCAGAGCGACCGAACCCCACTTCCCAGGACCCACCTACCCTAACCCTTCACCCCGCCTGGCGACCTTGATTGCCACAACGTAGTCCGGGCCGACAATCGCCGAGGGCGATCCGATTGCTCGGCACGCCTGCGGCGCCCGATCGGCGACGCGGGGCTCGCGGGACCGGTCCCTGGCCGGCTGAAGCTGCTGGCCCCGAGCCTGTCCATCCCGCCTTTCGCCTGATGGACAAGGGCACGGCGGAGGGCGCGGGGAATCCGCCGTCCGTGGCCCCAGCCGCGTGGCCCTTCAGCTGCCTGTGGTTTTCCGACGCGGCGGAGGAGGCCCGCTTCTGCGCCTGGCCCGCCGCAAGCTGCTTCGAAGCAGCTGAAATCAGGCCTGTGGACCGCGCCTACCCCAATTTGACGCCCTGCTGTTCACTTTCGGCTGGGTGCTGCTGCGCGAGTACGGCCTGTCGGGCCTGGGCATCCTGACCCAGGCGCTGTGCGCGGTCAACCTGGCGGTCGACTGGCTGTGGCACTGGTGGAGGATCACCGATCTGCCGGCGGCGCGGACGCGCATGGCGCTGGTCAAGCGGGTGGTGTGCAACGTGCCCGCCCTTATATAAGGGAGAAGATATATCTTCTCGCCGCTCTGGTTCAAGAAGCCTGTGGCCAGCCCCTGGCCGCTCGCGCGATTCATGATGCTGGCCACTGGCGTGCTGGGCCCGACCTTCCAGACCCTGGGCGTGTCCATTCTCACCAAGCAACACCTGCGGGTGCAGCTGCCCACCGTAGCGTACAGCACGCTGTTCATGCCGGCGCGCGTATGCTCGGAGGTGACCGTACTGCCGCACGACGCGGTCTACGTCGAGGCGGCGTGGAGGTGCTTCAACGCGCTGTGCACCTAGGCGGACCAAGGGCCCCCGACGCCAGGGGCGCTGGACTGCTGCCGGGACGTCGTCTTCATGGTGGCGCTGGTGCTGAGCCTCCTGGCGCCGTCCGTTGTACGCCATGTGGGTTTGGGAACAGGGGCCGGCGGCCAGCCGCCCGACATCGGGGGCGGTGGGCGTGCACGTGATGCTGTTCGCCACCGCGGCGTCGTGTCTGTGGACGGTCATTCACGCAGGTGGGCTTGCTGTGACCGCCACCGCGAGGGCTTTCCGCGCTGGGAAAGGCATCTGGGACTCGCCATCGTCTGCCCCTTGGGCGGTTCGGGCATTGCGTTTGCGTCGTCAGAATCCCATGACATGTTGGATGACGTCATGCCTTGGATGCCAGTTGTTTGTTTTCAGGCATATCTTGCCGTCACTCTGCAAAGGGATTGGCGGCGACTGGAAAATTCTTCCCTTGCTCTCGCGCGAGTGGAGGGCTTGGGCATTTGCGTTGTTGGAGGGTGGGACAGAAAGTGCGGTTCGGACTTTGCCATTTGCTCTTATTTCGATGCTCTTATTTCGATGCACATAGTGAATGATGCACAACATGTGGCATTCATGCGTAGAAACGATGTTCAGCTATGCCACGCCATTTAAGCAGACACTGAGAATGTAGGCATTGGCCAGTTTGTGCCGCTGCTGGTTCAGTCATCGAGTTTAGGTAGGCCAGCACCCTAGCCAACGTGTGGCATGCGGCTCTTTCAAGCCTGAAGCTTTGGGCAATGCTTGCGTCGCCAGGGATTATGGTGAATCGAAGGTGCCAATGTCTCGTTCCGCAAGGAATTCAGGTGTCGGTGTTGTTGTCCAAAGAGCACACGACTGCAGAAAAAGGTTCGTTTAAGCAACAATATGCAATGTACACCGAAACACATCTATAGTCTATGTAGGGCCTGCTTGGCTGCAGGTAGTGCTATAAAAGCAATGGCGTTATTGCAGAACGGTGTCGCAGCCGCACCCCAATGAGCTGTAATGGATGCAATTATCCCCCAATAGTTGCATGTATGTCAAGTGCGTCTAACACTATCTCTTGGCTACTAGCAGAACGAGGTAGTGGTAATGTTTCCACCACTGATGTTGTGTTAGGAAAGCTGTTGTGCACCTCACATGTGACAGGGGACGGGTCCAAATTCTGGACGCCATCGTGCCGCCAGGGAATTGGATGTCGTGCCAATTTCGCGATGCTATCTATACCGTGGAGTGGCCGCTCCATCAAGACGAATAGTGTACTGTGCAATAAACCCCTCTGGCAATATGAGACACCCGTCGTTTCCGCCAAAGGCAATTGTCCACGCTCTTAAGCCAGTGGAGGTCGCCAAGCGCCTCCTGCTGATTCCATCGGCAACGAGGACTTTGAGTCGGAGAATGGCCAGATTCGGTGTTAAGATGAATAGGCATTGATAGTACGCTAGAGACGGCCTGTTTGTAAATGCATTAATCCCTGATCACCTATGCTTGTTCGCATTTAGTGCCCTTGTCTGGGAGGTTTCGGACTTAAATTCTGTGGAATATTGTGCATGCAACTGGCATTTTTACAACGCAAGGTGTTTCATATGTATATTTCAATATTGAAAGGCCCCTTATGCAGTCTAGTGCATGTGGTGCTTGTCAGCGATCATGTTGATAAAAATACCATTTCTTGGATAACGATTGAAATACGGGGAGTGGCTGGGGGTGGGTGGTTTGTATCCGGCCCCATATCCTAGATGTCGAATATGAGGTGGGCAGCAAATCCCGAGATGCGCAATTGGTTGTGGCCATACCTTGTATATTGGGCCTCCACATCCTGAAGATTGTGGCAGGATATGGCTATAGGCAAGTTGTGACAGCCCGTATCCTTGGCATGACCTTATCCTGGATATGTATATCTTGGACAGACCCGTAAATGCAGTTTTTTTCGATGAAGCTGTGTAGATGCGTATTGGCGCTGTTGCAATGGCGCCACTAGACGTCTTTCTGCGCAGCGGCATTGATTGGGGCCTAGTCTTTCTGAGAAGCACGGCTGCAGAGTGCCATGTTGAATGCCACAAATTCTGAAAGTGCCATCAGTGGTGAGAATCTCACGAACAAGATTCTCACCGCTGACAGCCCTTGTAGACGGTCATCTCATTGGGAAAAGGCATTGTTGCCCCCGAGAAAGGTGCCTTTTTGTGTCAACAAAGAACTTGCCCTTTTGTGCAATATGATGTTCAGGCTGTTGTGACTCGCGTTTCGGCGGCCGTGATCCGTTGGTTTCTTAGCAGCAATTTCTATTTAGTTATATATTAATAAAAGGTGAAAGCTGCCCAGTTCGGAGTGGCGCAGTGGAAGCGTGGTGGGCCCATAACCCACAGGTCCCAGGATCGAAACCTGGCTCCGAAACTTGTTTTCGGGCACGCCGCCTTTTGCGCCGCAGCGTAGAGCATACCAAGGGCTGGCGTCCCGAAATCCCGAGCTTCGAGGTTCCTTCGGCATGGTTGGGACCTCTGCCGCAGGCCCCAGCCAAAATTCCGTTGTTCACAGTTCGTGAGGAACTGTGAGCGTGAGAGTGAGGATTTGATTCGTCGTTTATTGTGCAGTCCGCAATAAACGACAAATCCAAGCGCATGTGCCCCAGGCATGCGTCACGATCTTTCGAAATGGGCACAGGGCGTATCTTGACGCACGTCTGTTGCGTCCTGATACGCCCTGTGCCCATTTCGAAAGATCGTGACGCAAGTGCTTTCAGACCCTGGCGCAACGCAAGATGCGTCGTGTGCACACTGCCATGCGGGCCAGCTGCAGCAGCACCCACAGCCACGGGAAACCCTGCAAGAGGGTGTATGTGCGAGTTGGCCGTGTTTTAGGACGCCCCCTCTCAGGTTGGGCTCGATCAACGACAGCAGATATTGCAGCAAGCATACAGTCTGCACCCCGGCCAGAGGCAACATGCCCAGTCCACAACGCACGGGCAGGATTGTGGAAGCGGTCGCCGCCGCTTGCGCAGCTGCACCGGCTGTGCGCATGTCGAGGAAATGTGCTGCGAGTGTGCACGCAAGGACTTCAGCTATGACGGGCACTGCAGCGAGTCCTGCATGCAGGCACGGCCAAGACGAAGTCCCAGACAGCGACATGCTGGAGGGAAGCCAGAGCGCCACGGAGCCTCGCGAGTGTGAGGGAAAGGATGTGGCAACCCTGATGACCGGTCACCTCCCTAGAGTACATCATCTTACAATTCCAATTGCCTGCACCTGCCTCCGCAGCCTCTGGCAGTGCCCACCGTCAGGCACGTGGGCCAGCCACAGGCTCCGAGCATTCCCGAAAAAGCCATGTCTACATCCGCATTTTCCCACACACACACCCACACCCACCTACCCACCCACCCAGTTCATTTTCCCAACCAGCACAGGCACTCACAGGCCCCGCCCTGGCGCCCAAGACAGCATGACCATCCTGCTCAAAAGAGCGTGGGGCAAGATGCCACACGTTGCCCAGATTAAGCGCGCAGCCGCCTCACCCTCAAAGGCGAAGTGCTAAGGAATTACAACATCCAGCCCCTAGGACCCTGCCAAGGCGCGTAGCCTGATGCCAGTCCCTGTGACCAGCATCAAATTTAATTCAGTCCCTGGCCATTGTCCCCGCCATTCAATTCCTTCCACTGGTAGCCAGGATCAACACATCTGGCCGAATTGAGGAAGCCAGCGCCAGCATGTCAATACCATCGGACCAGCAATGGGCACAGCTGTTGGCAAGCAATCTGCTCGCTCTTGCACGCTCCCAGCCTACGTCACAGCCCCTTCCATCCTGGGCAGCAGGCCACTGTCCACAACAGGTTCACACATCTACTTTCTGGTGACCTCCAGCCCCATTCCACCCAGATTCCTTCTTTGGGGCCGCAAAGCTCACCACCAGCTTCTTGCCTCGGGTGTCCCCAGGCACTGACACCTGCCAATGCGTTAACAAACAGTCAGCGGTCTGCAGTAATGAATGTGCCGTTGGATGCCAAAGGATGCAAGTGACAGAGGTGGGCATCATGTAAATGGATGCAAATGGATGAGTTCGAGCGAAAATGGGAGACATCTTGCATGAGAACAATTCTGGCATGGATACTGCGCGCAATCTGATCAACAACTCAGAAGCTGCAAACCTATCCAGAGATCTAACAGAACGGGTTGGAGACACAAAACGCAGAAGTGGTGGTGATCTGGAGAAGGGACTGATGGCACAGGTTAGACAAAAGTTATGTACTGTGAATATCCATATCCAAAATATGGAACTATGGAACATTTAATATCCAGGATGTAGACCCCCATACCCCAATGGACAATCAGGATGTGAAACTGTTCGCTAATGCATAGGTGGCATGCGCGGGCTGCGTGAGTTTACAGCACAGGATCTGATTGTCTGGCTCATGGAGACAGGGTACAATCTGGTGTTGACATTCCAGCTGGAGATTGGAACACGACAAGGATCTGTTGGCAAGGGGGGAGAGCAACAACACAATCTGGGATTCATGTTCTGTCTAATATGAATTACAGGGCGTCTGATTATCACCCTGATGCCAATATTTCTACTTTCTTGTGCTTTGTACTGAGGTAACAAGGCCCAAACGTTCTACAATCCGAATGGGGCTGCAGCTGATCTCCTGAACTCCAATGCACAAAGAATGTAATCAAGCAACAGCACACCTGGCCATTGAACCGGCCTATTGCCCGCTCCGCCGTGGGCCGGTCCGCATATGTCACAAAGGCACAGCCACGGCTGCGGCCCTCATTGGTCCTCAGTATTACCAACTCCAGGATGTCCCCCAGGTTGCTGAACAATGGCCACAGGTCAGCCTCCGTAGCATCGTACGGCACCTGGTCAACAAAACACAGCAATTGAGCAAACACCCTTGACAGAATTCTGCTGGAGATTCGGCCCTCGCCACCCAGCAAGCTCAGCAGCACTGCTCACCAGGTGCTGGCAAAAGCACTCCAGACTCGCCATTCACTTCTCACCTGTCCCACAAAGAGCTTCCATTCATTGGCACGTGGATCGGTGATGCCTGGCCCCAGCTTACCGCCTGCGCCGCCAGGGGGCGCCCCAGATGACATCAATGCCACACCTGTGCCTGGCATGCCCAGCATTCCGTTCATGCCCGCCATCCCAGTCATCCCCCCAAGGACATTGTTCATCAGAGCGCCATTGCCCAACATGCCACCATAGGCAGTGCCGTAGGCCCCGCCGGTGTAGCCCGTGGGGTAGGCACCAGCGCCCATGGGGTAGGCCGTGCCAATTCCCTGCAGGTTGCACACACAGGGTCAACTGGGTGATTGAGTGATGGGCAAACCAAGCACCAGTTAAGACAGTGTCCTTTCAAGGATGGGGTAATGATGATGCCACTAATTCCATGCCACATCGTTCAAATAAACACGGTTTTTCCCTGGTCCCCCACCCCACCCCAGTTGAAGGATAATGAGTAGCAGGAGCTGCCCGAAGGCAACTGTTAGAGCTGTTTTGTGCACTTGTGCCACAGGCCACCACTAAGCCAGACAAAACAGCCACCATCTGACCGGGTGTATCCTCACACACAGTGCAGTGAAACACACTCGCCATGGTGGGGAGGAACGACACTGAGACAGCGTCAGGACCAGCTCCAGGAGGATGCAAAGGGACGACATTACTACAAAGTTCTGCAGCCAGTGGGCGTCCACTGCCTCCTGTGAAAAGCTACAAGCTTCGCTCTTCCCACAAGTGGCAGATTAGTTGCTGTACGGCCATCTCAGCCCAAATCACACCAACCTGGGGCTAAACCAGAAAAAGAATCGAGGGAGCTGCACAGCTGGAGTGCCTCACCATTCCCATCATGCTTCCCGAAGCCATGTTGCCCATCAGGTTCTGAAAGCCCATGCCACGCCCCATTCCCTGGTACCCGTAAGGGCCCAGCTGGCCGGCTTGTGGCCATGCTGCCCCCAGGCCCATTGTACCTTGGAATCCGGGATACGCAGCTGCTGGGGTGACGTTCGCCTGGCTGTGGAAGGGCCGTTTGGCACTGCTGACCCATGGGTCCTCGTTGATGGGCCGCTTGGCCCCCACCTGCAAGATGACGAATGAATGGGTCCATCAAAGAGAGGTGAACAAAACATCAGGTCATGGCACGTGTCTCCATGGGGGTTTGGCTCTTCAGACACTGCCAGTTTTGCTGGCAGCCTGCGAGGTGCACACAATGCAAGGCAACAACAAGGTTCCAGCCGCACATCGCAGGGGCACACCTACAAGACAGTTCATTTGATCACATCTACCAAAGCATATGTTGGCGGTAGGCACAATGCTTTGGTTTGTCAACAGCCCAGGAATGGAGAAGAAAATTAGTGAGCAGGTCTGTGGCCAGGTATGGCACACCAGGATTGCTGTTTGGATTCATTGGGCTCCAATTAACACCACTGCATGCTCGCTCCCAGCACCTGCAGAGTGCAGTCTGCACAAGCGAGCCCAGTGGATGGACAAGCAAGCCGTCACATTTGCATTTGCCACAATATGGCAAAGGCCATCCTTGCTAAAGTGCTGTGCCCTGTTGTTGCCTCCATAAGACAAAGTGCCTTGGACCTCAAAGGCAACGACGAGCTTGCAGGCATCCAAGACACTTGCTTGCCATCCTTGGACCCACAATGCGATGCTGGGCACAAGCCCAGAAACATTCGTCTGCCAGGACATCTCAACCTGCTAGCAGGCATTTGTGCCACCGGCCTGGTATTTCAACGACATAACCTCCACCAGATCTGCCCAGATTGTCAGTTCTTGCCCAGCTCCCCCACCTGAGAGTCTGACCCATCCTTGTTCTTGGCATCAGCGAACTTGACAACCAAGGGGTTCTTGGCACCTGGAATCTTCTGGTGACCGTGCAGGTTCTCCATAGCTGTCTCTGCCTCCGCCCATTTGTTGTACTTCACAAAGGCGCATCCTGTTGCTGCCAGGAGGCAGAACGTTTAGAAGAAGTGCCACATTCTGACAATATGGAAGACCCCCATATCATGGATATCGATGGGGTGTAACGAGATGTGCAGACTCCGACAAGGGACACCGCAGTGTGATCGAATCCACTTTGTGTGCATTCAACTAAATGAACAAACGACTGCCACAACCGTTGGGCAACAACAGGCACTTCAGGACGCTTGATGACTGCAGACGATCTCCCGACAGCACAGCGGCCAAATTGGCACAACTCAACACCCAAAATGGCATGGTAAAACTTGAAAAGGTGCAAGCCCCGTAGTTAATGCAGCACCTCGTCGGATTTTCCCCACCATTTGCGTACCCCTTACTTTCCCTTTCTCATTCCCCAGGGCTGTGCTCCAAAAGTACACAGCTTCCAAGATCAATAACAAACAGCTGATGGGCACATGCAAGTGCAGTGTCGGTAGCGATCCAACGAGTAGCTTACTTGTACCGCTTCCCTTCCTTGACACATGGAACTCTACAATTTGACCATATGCCTCGAACAATGCCCTGACATCTTCATCGGATGCATCCTTGGGGACCTTAACACAAGGAAATACCAAATGAGTGCTGGTAGAGAGTGCATGGAAATCTGCCGGCTTCTGGGGAACTGCGGTGTACACATCACACCACAGCGCGCACAAGGGACTTACAGCACCAAGGCAGCAACAGCAGTCTGGCAGAACAAGCTCCGCATAGCTTCACAGTGTTGGGGTACATGGCTTGCCACAAATCGACAAAAACAACAGGCCGTACAGAAACGGACACAACTTCGTTGCTGCATTCCTGTGGTGTGCTCGTTGCCTGGCATCGCTGTAACAGTGCAAGGTTTTGCCGCGTTGTGGCAAGTGCAATGAAGATCACTTCCAAAAGCCAATGCAAGCACAAAAGGGCTTCAAGGCACACAAGGAATTCCAACTCAGCAGATTGTTGCCATCAGGGCATTGTGCCAGCAACAGGGTCAGCAACAACAGCCCAAAGGCAGCACCAGACGGGTTTGGCTGGGTATTAACTGCAGAGGCACTGGGCGGCAATGAGGAGCACCCCCCCACCCCCACCCCACCCCACCCCACCCCACCCCACCCCACCCCACCCCACCCCACCCCAAACAATGGCATCAAACAAAATTTCAAGCGTGCATTCAGTGCAGATGAGCTGCACCAAAACAAATTGGGTGCGTTTGGGCGAATGCCCAACCGTGATCCCCAACAACAGCGCGCCAGAAAGCTTCAGCCAGAAGCCATTCGGGTGCAGGCCTGGCACCTGGCGGCATGGCTCCCTCCCAGCGACCCCGCAATCCACCCCGCACCAGTGCGTTGGTTGCGTTGTGCGATCATAATTACGCGTCGGAGGCTCTGTATCATTCTCACAGCATTGAAAAAGAGCCTCGCGATGTATTCACTCAGGAGGTGCCCTCCTCAGTGGCCCTGCTTTTGTAACACCCCCCAGCCCTCTCCCAAGCACTCAAGCAGCCTCTTAGCGCCCGTTCCCAACCCCAGCGCCCGCCAATGCGAGGCGCTCCGCCGGCCTGGGTCCAACCGGGCAAATCCGCACCACCTTCCCTAAGTCCTTCCGCTCGGCCAGCGGCCCGGATCTCGGTCGCCAGCGCCCGTTGCCGGCCGCGAGAACGGGGTTCCCACCGCCAGCGCACAAAACCTGGCGGCCACAAAACCCAGGATTGCCGCAAGCCCCCCTTTTATACCCTGGCGAGAAAAATCGCGAAAGCGTAAAAGCTCAAGGAATGTCGGACGGACTGCAACTGTGACCGACCAGACTGCCAGAGCGCCCATCGGCCCTCGGCTCATGGGCTGCATGCCATCGCGATCCAGCGGATCGGTCCTTCCCCCTTCCCTCTGCCACCCCCTCCCCGCCCAAGAATATACATAGGACGCGGAGGAATGGCCCCAAATCGCGCACAAACAGAAGGCACCCGCATTCCATGGCACTGCACAGGTACGACTCCGGCACCACACCAGGGAACAGGGGCTCGACGGGGGCAGGCCCGGCCGGCACCGCCTTACCTCACATGCAAACGACTACTGACGCTGCAATACGGACACACACAAGCACGCCACACACGCACACACCCGCACACACCCGCACACACCCGCACACACACTCCCACGACAAACAAGGCCTGGGCCGTTCTGCGGCCCACCATGCGCCCGGCGCAGCCTCGCTGCTCCCGGGACGGAATGCACTGAGTGCATGGCTGCAACAGCTTGACACGCACTCCCACACACACAGACATACGCACACAGGGCAGGCGGCCACAGCACTGACAACACTGACACCGAGGCAGGGCATTTGGGGGGGGATCACTCGACACCTGTCCGACAAACAACGTCTTCGGCGCGATCGGCGGCGCGCCCCCTCCTCTTTTCGGCGGGTCAGCGAAATTCACAACCAGCGCTCGGTCCTCCCCCAGGCAGGCGTTACCGTTGGTCGATTCCATCGCCGCCTCTGCCTCCGACCACTTATCGTACAGCACCATCGCACAGCCCTTGCTGCGGCCGTCGGCGTGCGTCATGAGGCTGGCGCTCTTCACGTTCCCGAAGCGTCGGAACAGAGCCAGCACGTCCTCCTGGCTGCACTCCATCGGGATCTGGCCGATGAAAATTTTGGGCTCGCCGCACACCCGCGCGTTGCGGTCGCCGGCGTCCTCCCGCATCTTGGCGCGCTCCCTGGCGAGGACAATCTGCTGAGAGCGACAATCCGGCGCCCCCTACCCCTGGAGGGCGCTGCCCGGCAAACGGCGCTGCCCAGCGTCACTAAAAACCTGCCGTGCCGCACTAAAAGCCTGCTGTGCCGGCGCGATGGGCTCGGCGACTTCGGACGCTCCTTCCCCGCCCGATTCCGGCGCGGCGCGCTGGACGGCCCCAGGCAACCAAAAGACCCCACCGAACGTGAAGGGGCGGCGGGTAAAGCAGCCTCCCACAGTACATTGCGCAGTACTTCAGCGAATGGCCAAAAAAATGTTCCCAAGAGCACCCCCCCCCTAACGGCGCGCAGTATATACTGCAGTATATTGAGTTGGAAGTGAAACGTTGCATTGCGCTTGGGATCGGCAAAATGGGCAAGAAAAATGTTCCGAGAGCTGGGCCGCCAGCACCGCCTGCGTACTGACCGCATTGCGTTGTCTCATCGAAACCGTACATTGCGCGGGTAGCGAAGGCGGCCCCCCGCAGTACATTGCGCAGAACAACGGTAAATCACGCACAAAAACAGGTGCCAAAAGCACGCCTGGGACGGCGCCTTATGTACTGAGTACATTGCATCGGAAGCGGAACGGTCCATTGCGTCTGACATGAAACGGTACAGTGCGTCGGAATTGAAACAGTACATTGTTTCTGAAGTGGGCCTGTACATTGCATCGGAAACGAAACGTTCCATTGCGTTGGAATTGAAACAGTATATTGTGCCTGAAGTGGACCAGGGAGTTGGTGTTGCGGGGCGGGAAGCATGGAGCTGAGGGACAGCGATGCCGAGAGCGACGGCGGGCCGGAGGCCGTGAGCCTATCGGCGGGAAGAGACGTTTTCCTGGCCCGCCGGAGGCTGGAGCGCGAATCGGGCAAAAAAAATGCGGCCGGGGGCGGCGGGGCGCGGCACAACGCTGCCAGCGATCGTGGATCGGGAGAGGAGCGGGGAGGCGAGGGGAATGGGGGAGGGGGGGAAGGGGTCCAGGATTCGGTGCCCAATCGCCTGCCCGATGAGGTGGTCAAGGTGATGATGGCCAGGGCAGCTAGGTGCGGAAGCCGGCAGCCGGCTGCGGGCGAGCTCGGAGGCGATGCGCGCCGCCCTGTTTCGTTGCTTGGCGTTCGCGCTGCGTTCGCGTTGGAGGCATGGTTGTGAGCTTGTGCGGTATGGGGAACGCGGCATGACAAAATGGCAATATGGCAGAATGGCAAACGTCAAAATGGCAGAAATGGCAGAATGGTAAAATGCCGCGCACTGTCTTGCTCAGAAAGGCATGCGCAGATGAGTGCAACTACACATGCACGTACGGGCGCCCACATTGGGCAGTTTGTTTCAAGATCAATGCATTTCTTCAGCACTCTGGTCTCTGCGATCTGGTTTGGGAGGTATCCCTTCTAAACTGGCCCTCTGTCATCACTACGATTTATCCCAATGGCCGATGCTTTCTGGTTTTTTTTGTTTGGCGTCTCAACGTCCTCCAGTATGAAGCTGTGAGTCATGGTGGATCCCAAGAAGGTGGCGCAATTTCCTTTATTTTTTTTGGTTGATAAGCGACATTATACAGCCCTTGCACACAGAATGTTGAATGTGATCCATGGAAAAGCCTTCAACCAAATTCGATCTGTTTTCCAAACTTTTGGGTGTCGTTCTTTCCATGCAGGAGATGGTCGTCCAACGCTGACAGTTTCGAACACCTTGGAGAGTGTTTATCAACGACAATGCACACACATGCACACAGGACACTGTGCTGCAATGCGGCAACAGGCATTGCAACATTCCAATGAAAGCAAATGGTATTGTGTCGTCATGTCGCCAAACAAGATCACACAATCATGGCATCATAGTGGAATACCTGGCTCTGCTGCTCAGCAGCTTTGGGGGTTTTGGACAGCAATTTGTGGTACCTCTGTCATGGAACATCATTTCATGCAGTGGCGAGCACAAATGACGGAGCGCTTGTCCAGCACTCCGCTGTGGAAGATGCTGAGTATGTCCTTTTCGATCCATGCAGGAGCACTCAACGCCAGGGCCATAGCGGACAGCCCAGGCTCTTTGGGAAAGGCAACTCAGGAGGCATGAAACGGAAGCGGACAGCGGTGACAGAGGTGAACAAGGGGCCTATTGTCGTGAAGGTGCTGTATGGCGATGCACCGCCCAAGGCCACAGGTGGGGAGCAGCCCATATCCTCTTTTGAATAAATGCATCCGTAACAGCTTTGTGGAAAGCGACACACCCTTGTGTTGTATTGTGTTTCCCCTGAGTTCAGATCATGTGACGGCATCAATTTTCCTGCTGGACTACAAGGACTTGACAAATCTATGCCTGTGTATACCCTGCGGACGGTTTGCCAAGATAGAAACATGGCATGCATAGATGGCATACATATGGCTTGTAAAAGGCACACTTCTCCTGAGCAACTACTGCTTCTGTAGTATCTGCTGTATGTTGTCCCCTTTTGTGTCAAGTGTAGGATGGTGCCCCCTATGTGTCCCCCTGTGCAGTTGCACCACAAAATCGCACTTGCACTGTTCAGATCTTGAAGAATGCATGCGCAAAAGTGGGAGTGTGCCAAACAATGCACTCAGCCTTCAGCCTTTGAAGAAAATATAAAGACAGTGTTTCAAAGCCAACCTGTGTGAAAACATTTGCTAACTGAGACCAAAGCACTACTCTTTCGCCTGCAAGGCAATGAAAGGCATCATTTCCACCACCCACACCAAATGTTCGAAACCTTGTCAAGCCCTCCTCAAGGCAATTCAGGACATTGCAAGAATATCTCCGAAATTGTGATTCAAAAGCTTCAAGGACACAAAAGCTATGCATGAGAGTCTTCACTGGGGGTCGCCAACATGTTATTGCAGCAAGGCCAGAGAGCACAGAACTCGTGTCAAAACTCGCTACATCCGAACT
>CAJHUC010000324.1:119567-153305 GCA_905146915.1 Ostreobium quekettii | reverse complement strand
GATGCTTGGCGCAGTATAAAAAGGGCAGCTGTTTGCCCTCTATAACATTCGTTTCTTTTTTGACTGATCTTCAGTCATGCCCACGAGAGGCGTGCCCCGCGGTACGCCAACCTTATTGCATCCGCCCGCTGTACAGCCGCATCCGCCCGACGCGACCCGCGTCCCTGGGCCCACCGACGCGGAGTGAGCCAGCGAGCACCCCGACAGAGCGCCACCCTACCCGCACATTCCGGGCCGGGCGAGAGGGGGATCGACGCGCCGTGCGTCTCCCCACCGGGTGCCACGAGAGCCGAGGACCGGCGGCATCGAGGCCGCGCGGAATCGGCGCATTCAGCACCGTAGCAGTTGCAGAGTGCTGGAATTTATTCCAAACATTGGAGAACCGTACAGCCGGCAGCCCCCATGCCAAGCTAAGTGGACTAAATTCCACAGCGATCGCATCGACGATCTGGACGAAAGCTGGCAAATGGCTGCTAAACGGTTTGGGGAAAGATTAACCACCACAAGGTTGATAAGGATCCAGAGGTGGTATGGTCTTGGAATGGCCGATCAGATTGCCAAAGAGGACCCGAATTGGCAAGAAAAGATGGCCTTCGCACTCAGGCATATTCCCGAGCCTTGGGACTTGAGCGAGGGAAGTCCGGAAAGAACAGATCCCAATGATCCCCATGAACGGTGGGAGGAGATCTCCGAATTGTCGTTTTCATCATGCGCTTCCCCGTTACCAGGCAATATGTCGACGCGGGCGCAAGTGCATAGATTAGAAAAAGAGAGACGACATATTCGAAACCAGGATCGGTATGCCCGTGCAAAGAAGTTGAACGAGCAAAAAGCTTGGAGAGCTAGCCAGCGCAGAGAGTGAAAGGCTTTACAGCAAGAGCGGGATCGGAAGTTGAACCCTGAGAAATACAAGCATGAGAAAGCTCGTAAACGCTAGCATGAGGCTGAGATCAAGCGGTTCTTCTCCGCAAGAGGCAGCCAAAAGGCGCAATGCCTCGCAGCTAAGCCAGTGCCAAATGAGTTGGATCCAGCTAGCCAAGCTCAAGCTTTTGCTGAGCTTGAAAGAGATCAACTGTGACAGGCGGCCAGATGGGCGGACAAATCGAGTGGAAGCGACAGTGGTGTCACCCACCCCGCTCGATTTGGTAGAAAGCATCCTGAAAAGGCATCGGCCCCGGTTGAGGAGGCAAGAGTACCGGAGAAGGTGAAGCCCCCGGTGAAGGAGGCAAAGCCTTTGAAGAAGAAGAAATAGCCTGAAAAGGCAAAGAAGCAGCCTGTAAAGGCAAGGGAGGAACCCCAAGGAACTCAGAGACCAGTTCCAGGTAACATTGCTAATGTAGTGCCTCCCTTGAATCCTGTTGAGAGTACACACTTGTGTACACGTGCGGAAATTGGAGATTCTGTTGGTAATGACGAAGTTGTGTATCTCAGATCAGCAGGCACTCTGGCCGAACCTGTCCCTCTAGAGAGGAGGGAAGTATATGTTGCTGTGCAAAGGCAAGAATCAGCTTTGGAAAAGGCAAGGGCAGAAGCTGATAAGACTGCCCGACTGCTGGCTGTGATGGGCGAAGAGGAGTATGCCAAGTTCTTGCAGTTTCAGGAATCCCAGTGTACAAGCCAATAGCCCAAAGGGCCTCCCCTCGGGGAGAGCAGTTCTGGATAGGAACCCCGGGGAATTGTGTACTGGCCTGGGAAGCCTGGTCCAAGATACCAGCAGCGTAGAGCACAACAGCATGAGATGGAATATGGACGAGCCAAATGGCTGCATGAGATATCCAGGGGACCCACTCCCATGGTACATGCACCTGTGATACAGCATGCCCATGGGTTATGGGATATGCTTGGGGCGTTTCATGACCCCTTTGGTGGTGTGTACTATAAAGGGTACTACCATCCGAGCAGAGGTCGGGCCCCGTATCGGGTGGAAGTCCCACTGGACGCCCTGCAGCGCATCCCAACCAAGCTGCGTGGTTTGTTCGTCGCGCAACAGACAGCGCTGGGCATCTATGTGCCTGAGGGCCAAGACGTGGCCACAGAGTGGCAGGCCGTCCAACGGACTGGCCGAAGAGTCCCGGAGGAGGGGACTGTGCGGGTACCAGCTGGGCCCTCAATGCCGGCTGGCCCCTCAGCGCCGGTTCGTCCAGTGGCTCAGCTAGTGATGGTGCCAAGACAGCTGGCGACGCCCTTTACAATGGGCCAGACTGGGCCAAAGGGAGCGCAGCCTCCGCTACAGACTACGCAGCAGAAAATTCAAAGACTATAGGAGAAGTCTCCCTTCGGTCAAGATCCTGCGGCTTAAAAGGCACCACACTACCCGCAACCACCAGTGGCACCCCAGCATCAGCAGCCCGAAAGGGTATATCAGCCCAAAAGGGTACAACAGCCCGAAAGGGTACAACAGGCAGCAGCAGCCCCCTGACAGCAGGTGGCCCTATCACAGACATATGGAGAATCCTCCCATCCATCAGAGTTGGGAGAGTTCGAAAGAGTGTATGGGCACCCGCCAAGCTACATGTAGGCTCCTGAGCCCAAGCATCAGGAATAGTTTGCCTCAGTAATGGAGGAGCTGCACATGGCCGTGGAAGGGCCACCACCGCCGCTAGCCGATTATGACCCCATGGGGCCCGGATACATTGGCCAGGGGTATATGACGGCGGCGCAGGGAGTGCCCTTCGCCCCTATGTATTTACATCCCAAAAGGGAACCTCAGGTGAGCATGCTGAAGATGAACACTCAAGGCATGAAACCCCCAAAGTGGAATGAGGATAAGCAAGCCTTGACCAAGTGGTTGCAGGAAATCTTCATGTATTTCAAAACCACTGTGGCACCCCAATCTCAATGGGGATGGATAACACTGAATACTCTTGAGGAGTCAATAAAGCACAACCTGCTTGCTCAATTGGGTCACTTGTGGGGAGTTACCATAGATGCTGAAGTGCTCTCGTAACCAGAATTTCAACTGTCATGGGAATAGTTTAAGTATGGCATAGAGACACTTTACGATTATAAGTGCTCAGACTTTGATATTAGGTCTGAGATACCAACCTTTACAAAGGCAGGGACCTCGGGTTCCAATACCATTAAATACATGCAGCTCTTGGAACAGATGTTTCTCAAGTGTGAGAATGATCTGGATGACTTTTTCAAGTTGCATGTACTATACACTGGACTTCGTCTAGATATAAAAAGAAAATATTTGTTGAACAAAGACGACGAGCAGTGGGCTATATACGCAAACCTGAGAGCTCATTTGTATAAAGTGGGCCCGACATATGACCAGAAATATAAGGCATATGGCTCTCGTTGGAATGAAAGCCGAAATGGCAGGCCAAGTATGAGTAACCGCCTTACCCCCAATAGGATCATTCACAAACACCACGCATTGAAAGTGGACAATCGGGGAAAGCCCGTTTTGCATAACAGGCCGAAAGGTCGAGGGGGCATGGTTTTCAAAGGTTCTCGTGCTGACGCAAAGAATGGCTCACAAGCCCATGGTGATCGCGTTTATGAGCCCCTGGCCAACATACACGATCCCATGGAAGGGAAGATGGTCACCGATAGGTCACAACTGCGCGACACTATGGTGGAGGTGTTGAAGAGGGCTGGAAGGTGCCTTCGATGTTTCAAGCCCTTCCATGCAGGACACCTCTCCAGCGGTGACTGCCCAGGGCATGGGATGCTTCCCCCCATGCAGGTGCACCCCGCCCGGCCAGTGAGATCATCACACAAAATTTCACATGCACTATGTTTGGCAGCACGGAAGCATAATGTGAACAGTGCTAAATTGATGACAACGCCAATGGATGTGCGAAAAAATGTAGCACCAATACTTCTAGTTCCTAAACTGAGAACATTGCAAACTGCTGTCAATCATGTGGTGAATATTTGCCAAATGAATGTGCAGCCTGAACAAACCCGAGAGGGTCTGCCGAGTGATATGGATCATTCTAATCGCATGTTGAATCCTGTGCACTTCAATCATATTCAGTCACTTGTTTCCCACCAATTTACATTGGATGCATGCTCCAACCCCCATGGGGACAATGCACTTTGTGCACGATATTGTTCACGGGATACTAGTTTCTTGACAAAACCATTATCTCATGAATTCGTGTGGATCAATCCACCTTTTAAGAATGTTGCACCATTCTTAGACCATTATTTTGCTGAAAGAGCAAAGGCTCCTAAGCACGTTGGAGCGTGCATTCTTTTACCCGCTTGGCAAAATTTTATTGACGATCCAAGGTTGCGCCAGCTGCGCACCTTAATCCATTACCCAAAGGGTACACAGTTATTCACACAACCGTGCATGGATCGTTCAGGCTGAAAGGAGATACCCAACATTCTCTGGCCTGTCAACGTGTATTATCAAACCCCTGCGGGGGCAGCGGGATACCGCATTAGAGGGGTCTCTCAAGACCATCCTCGCCTAACTTTTACAAGTCACGTAGGGCATCAATCGGCGTCCATCCTCTTTGATACGGGGGCGACTGGAACGGCCTATATAAACCCGACCTGTTGTTGTTGGTTAGGCTTAACACCTAAGCATCCACACTCAACATCCAATCGCCAGCTTCGTCGCCTTCATCACATCCAGCGATTGGCACATGCCACTTGTCGTGTTGTGGATCCCACGGAGTTTTCCACTCCACCCCATGTGGACTCTTCTCCGCCGGAGGCCGAAGTCCTCCTAGCTGATGGCTCTTCCCTTCCTTCATTTGGAGTGGTTGACGTGCCCTTAGCCATTCAAGGTTATCAGGACACCATTCTTTGTATGGTCATTGACCTTTTTGACGATTATGACATCATTCTTGGCAACAATTGGCTCTACGAGCATGCCGGTGTCATCGATTATCGTCACGGACATATTCGAGTGGTTTCCCATGGCCGCAAATTCACCCTTTGCAATTCTCCATGGGACCCTCCTTCTCTCTCTTCGCTGGCTTGCCGGTTGGGTCATTTGTGTTCGTTGGGTTATGTTCGCCGAGCCTACCAATGGGGATCTCCTCTCCATTTGGTTTTGGTTTGCTAGGTCGGCGATCTCCCTGAGGGGGATGCACTAGGCCCTTTGGCCACTTCAGGTCGAGAGACCACATCCCACGCTGTGAACCCAGCACAAATTATCTCTCTCTTAGAGGGGTACAAGGATCTTTTCCCTGACAAACTCCCTGAGGGCCTTCCCCCAGATCGGGGAGTTGCTTTGACCATTCTGCTTGAGGAGGGTACCAAACCGGTAAAGCGACCAACTTTCCAGTACAGTCCAAAAGAAATGGACGAGATCAGATCACAGGAGGATTACCTGTTGAGAAAAGGTCTTATTACGGAGAGCAGCAGCCCTTTTGAAGCCCCGGTACTCTTTGTACCAAAGCCAGATGGCAGTCTCTAAATGCGCATCGATTACCGAGCACTGAACAAAGCCACTATGAAGAACAAGTGGCCGATCCCTCGAATAGATACCCTTTTGGATCAACTGCATGGAGCCAAGGTCTTTCCGGCCATAGACTTGCAGCAAGGGTACTATCAACTTCAAATCGATAAGGCAGATTGTGCCAAAACGGCTTTTGTAACGCCATTGGGTCTATACAAGTTCAAGGTGCTTTGTTTTGGACTCGCTAATGCCCCTGCCATATTCCAGCAGACAATGCACCATATATTTGGTGATCAAATTGGCAAACACATCTTGGTTTACCTGTACAATATTTTGGTGTTTAGCCAAACTGCTGAAGAACATCTGCAACACCTTCGTCAGGTGTTAGACATGCTACGACAACAGAAACTGTATTGTCACATGCACAAGTGTCAATTCAATAAGGAGGAAATCTCCTATCTAGGACATATCGTGTCTCAAGAGGGTATTCGTCTAGATCTTGAAGGGATTGAGAAGGTGAAGAACTGGCCTGTACCACAGTGCGTGAAGCACGTGCAGTAGTTCCTCGGGCTAGCAAACTATTTTCAAAAGTTTATACAGGGCTATTCGAAAATGGCTACTCCCTTGACGGACTTGACCAAACAGAATGGCAAGTGGGAGTAGACGGCAAAATGTCAAGAGACATTTGAGCATATTGAGGAGTGTTTGACTACAGCTCCATTGCTCAAAATGCCAGACCCCAAAAGGCACCTTTGAGGTCATCGCAGATGCATCTCAAACTGCTGTGGGAGCGGTTCTGATGCAGAGTAATCATCCAATCTGCTACGCAAGTAGAAAGTTCCTCCCAGCAGAGTTGAACTATAGTGTGACAGACCAAGAGGCTCTGGCTTCGGTTCACGCTGCCCAGTTATGGAGGTGTTACCTTAAGGGGACACGCTTCAAATTGGTAACGGACCATTGTCCATTGACATACCTTAAGTCACAACCACAACTGAGCCGAAGACAGGCCAGGTGGTTAGAGATCTTACAACAATTTGACTTTGACTGGGTATATCGCCCAGGGCAAAAGAATGTGGCTGATCCACTCTCTCACATTCCTCCATCGATGAGCAGGAGGCCAGGAGGAAAAGTCAACTAGTTGTATGTGGCTTAAGGGCAATAAGCAAGCGGGGAAAAAAGAGAAAGATGAAAGAGATGGTAGAGGCAGACAATCTGGCCTCCAGAATCCGTTAGGCCTATGGCCAAGATCCCCAGCTTGAGTCTATTAAACAACCGTAGGAAATGCGTTGTACAGACGGCTTATGGCTGCGAGGCAAGCAAGTATATATACCTACCAGTCTGCGGACTGAGATTTGCCAGTTGGCGCACGACCATCCAAGTGCAGGACACTTTGGTCAAGCCAAAACCCTGGACTTGGTCCAGAGGTATTACTGGTGGCCAGGAATGTAACGAGAAATACAACTACATGTTGATACTTGCCTAGTTTGTCAACAAGCTAAGTACTCTCATCAAAAGACCCCAGGCTTATTACAGCCTCTGGGCATTCTTGAGGAGCCTTGGACTGAGTTATCCATGGACTTCATTACTCAACTGCCAAAAACTAAGGGTAGTCATGATGCTATCGTCGTGTTCGTCGATAGACTGGCCAAAATGGTCCGCCTCATAGCCATGACCACTGAGCTCTCTGCGGAAGGAGCAGCCGACCTGTTGGTGCAAAATGTGATAAGGCACCACGGTCTACCCTATTAGATAGTGTCCGACAGAGACGTTTGGTTCACTTTCAGGTTTTACTGGTACCTGACCAAGAGGTGGAAAACTCAGCTCAATATGAGCACTGCGTACCATCCACAGACGGATAGCCAGACCGAAGTCATGAATCGGATTTTGGAGGATTACTTACGCGGCTATGCGCGTTCTGACCATGACGCGTGGGACGAACTGTTAGCCATAGCCGAGTTTGCAATGAACAACTCGAAAAACAATTCCACCCAGGAGACCCCGTTCTATTTGAACTACGGCCGACACCCAAAGAGTCCCTTAGCTCTTGGGGTGCAATTCAGAAGCCTTTAAAGGGTTATGACAATCTAAATGCCCGCGGCTTGGCAGTGGCTATTGATAGGGCACAGCAGCCTTATTTCAGGCATATTGGTACACCCCTCATGGAGGGATTACCAGCAATGACACGATTTGATCACCGTGTCCAATCAGCACTAAAAGAGGCCAGGGCATGCTTAGAAAAAGCATGAGATAGGCAGTCAAAGCATGCTGACCGCCATAGGAGGGATGTGTTGTTTAATAAAGGAGATGATGTCCTCTTTTCGACACAGCGTATCACCCTCAAACACGCTGGAACTCGGAAGTTATTACCGAGGTGGATTGGGCCCTTCACCATCCTCGACCAAATAGGTTCTATCGCATATCGACTTGAACTTCCAGAAAACGTGCATAAGGTACATCCAGTATTTCATGTATCAAAGATTAAGTCTTATAAAGCTAGTGGCAGAGTGCAGCCACCTCCAGTTCCTATCAAAATCGAAGGAGAACTAGAATATGAAGTTGAACGCATCTTGGATGAGAGGATTAAAAAGCGTGGCCGACGACAGGACTCCGTAGAGTACCTTGTCAAATGGCTGGGTTATGGACATGAGTATAACAGCTTGGAATCAGCAAAAGCCATTGCAAATGCATAGGAATTGGTTCAAGCATTTGAGAATGGAAGAACTCTTGCTGTGCATATGTCAACTGACTGCAGTACAAAAAGTACACGCTGAAATGAGCTCATGTGTGACTGTGCATTTGACAGGCCATGCTGAAGTGGGCCCAAAAATATACTGGGTACACCGGGCCCCGTTCTTGCATGCTGTTCAGACATATGAATACTATGTCCGCTGCGATTCTGAATAGGGAGAGAGTGGACAGTGAAGGCCCACTCGTCAACCCCCCTCGAGCACCCGTTCATGTATGTGCTAGGGGACGACGTCCTCCGCACCCTCGGGGAGGTCGGGGTTGGATGGCCGGTGGGGGCCAAGCTAGGGGACGTGCAGGGTGACCTGCATGTTTCCCATGTTCCATTGCTGAACACAGGCCAATAGGTCCTAGAGTAGACTTTGTACATTATAGGCAGCAGCCTGAATATTCCAGCCTCTGTGCTGAAGGAAGAGTTTTAATAAGGGTTGTCCACAGACAGATAGGTCATATAACAACCACTCTTTCTCTTCATCGCAATTGCAATATAACCAAGCAAATTGGGCATGTGGCAAATCGCACAGCCAGTTGTCATGTAAACATCAACTTATTGCACAAACATAATTCTGCTCCCGTATCCACCTATTGGGACGAGGACGCCCCACTCCCTGAGGGGGACGAATGTTACGCGCACCAGCCTGGGGTAGGGGACGCCTTACTACTGGCCCTTGGTGTGGGGGACGCCCTGCCCAAGATATGATAACTAATCCTCATCCCTTGGTAACCATTATACTTATTAGAATATGGGAGTAGGAGGGGTGGTCCCGCCTAGGTCTCCGTAAGGACCTAGGTGCCCGGTGAGGCGGGTCCGCGGCTCAAAGAGGGCAGGAGCCCCACACCCACAATCTTTTCATATCATAGCACCAGTCAAGAGCCAAGAGGTTAGAGCACAAATGCAGCAACAATAACTTAAGCGCATGTGTGTTGCCCAGGGCCATAAAGTGCATTTGATAAAGCGGCATTTGGTGGCTAGTAACTCGCCATTTATTGCTAGGTCTAAATTGAGGGTCAAATTTAAACTTAGGCCCTATCTATTATGAATTCTTGATATTGCACATAGAGCTGTATTTCCAAGATCCACAATAGGTTATTGAGTCATGAGCCTTTAGGTTAGAGTGGATTAGGTATGCCTTCTCTCAATACCTTGGGGATATTGAGACGTTCTAGATTATTTGGGTATGTAGTAGTTTATATTGCCTTTGGGATATTCTCAATGTTCACTGAGATTTGCATTCATGTGTTTTCTTGGAGATTCATTGGACCCACTGAATTAATGGTTATGGTTAACTATAGTTAACTATGGTCAAATGTGGGCCCGGCCGGACCAGGACTGGATAAAAACTAGGACCGGGACTGAGACCAGGACCGGACAAAAGTGCGGTCTTGGCCTTGGGGCCGGCTACCCTAATAATCAGCCATGACCAGGCTACGATCGGGCTAGGACTGAGCTAGGACCGAGGCGGCCTGGATTGGGCCGGACTGGGACTAGGACCAGACTTAGCTTGCATTATGTAACCCCGGACCGCGGCCAAGCCCCGCCCGGCCCTGGCCGGTCTTGACCCTGGTCCACACCTGGCCCAACACCCAACCTAGGCCTGGTCCAGCCCCGGTCCTAGCATGTTCCTAGCCCGGTCCTAGGCCGGTCTTGGTGAGGACCGGGGTCAGGACTTAGCGTACCCCAGATTGAGATTCCCAAATCACTAGAACCTTCCAGAAATGCTGGTTGTGGTGCCCTAACTGCCACTTTTGCGTATTGCACGGTGGCAAAAAGCATAGGAAGCATTTTGTGAAGGCCAGTGCCGGGCGGCTGCCGGGGCAGCAATAGCAGAGGAGGCCCTTGTAGTGGAGGGGCGTGCTGCAAGTGGGGATGACGCCGGGCCTTCGAAAGAGTGGCATACCCTAGAACACCATCATGCTGAGTGGTACAAATATTACAATGTGGGTTTAGATTTGGCATTTCATATGCCAAGCAAATGTTCTAAATGCACCATAATTGTAAAGATGAGAAAGGTATATAAGTGATTGTATGGGGGATGAAGTTCTTATGGTGAAATGGGGAACGATGGGGAGGGGCATGAGTTGGACACGTTTGTATCGGATATTATATGACTAGAACAATCATTCTGTAATAGCATCTGGTTGCAACTTGCTTCCTGTGCTTAGAAAAGACCGTGCGTAAGCACAAGCGGAAAGTGCAAATAGCGTATCATGCATAATAAACCATATGGTTTTAGAGCCAGGCTTGGCGTGGTGTAAAGCACAGGGGGTAGTATATTTCTCTGGTAATTGGGTTATTGGAAAGTTAAAGTATAATGAATTGAATATCTCATATCATAGTAGATTCCATTAAGAACTTATAGGTTCTTGAACCGCCTCCATTGGGTTAGCGGTAAAGGAGTTATTGATAGATATATGTCTAGTGCTTAAGACCCCCTCGCCGGAACCATATTGGGGGATGAGATACAATTGTATAGGCCCAAACATTGCATTGTCACGTGATCTGGGTGGGGGCCACCCCCTCAAAGGGGGGGACCATCTGTCAGACTATAATTCCATTCTCTCGCCCACTCTGCGTACCCCGTGGCTGCACCCGTGAGCCGCACGGTGCTATGCACCCACAACACGCACGGCCGCCCTGCGCCTGGCCATCTGCAAGCCTGGGCCCATACTGCGCACCCCAAAAGAGCGAGCGCCCTAGCAAAGCCCGCCGGCCATCCAGTGGAGGACGCCCATCCAGGCTCATTTGAGTGCCGTGGTGGGCGCATTACCCGCAACAAAACCAAAACCACCCCAAGTGGCTTTAAAGCCAGTAAGCGTGGACGGCGGAAGTGTGCCACGTGGAACGAGAGCACAAAGGGGGGCCTCATCCCATCGGTGGGGGAGTCCCATCCATGGGATCTGAGGAGAAGTGGCTGGCCCGGCACCCCACGAGGGGGTCTGAATTGGCCACAAGTGATGCTGCGCGCCCAGCCCCGGGGGGGGAGGTGCATTGTTTTGTTGTTTTTGCGAAGGATCCCAACTAGAACGGGGGGGGGGGAGCATTACCCCATGGAAATCGCCACGGACGGAGGCAGGGGTGGTACATTGCCATGGAATCCCACGAGCTGGTATGGCGGTGGGGAGGCGCAGACCGGGTGCGACCGGCCCCGATGGCGGGGAGGCGCAATCGGCTGCGTAGGCCATTGGATCCAGCGGCGAGGAGTGCCAGGACCCTAGAAGGGGGCCAGTGCAGGAATGAGCAGCGGCCTAACCCCGACGTGGACTGCACAGGGGGTGAGTGAACCATGCCACCGTGTGACGTGACTGCGGGGAATGGGGGGCGGCAACCCTTGGGAGCCAGAGGCATGGAATAGCAACCCTTGGGGGGTCCCGTTGCCGGGGGGCTTGTGCAATAGCGACCTTTGGTGGGAGGCATGGCTGGCTCAATAGCGCCCCTGCATGTGACTGGCCAGTACTAGGTAGTATTGGGTTGTGTTTGGAATATGGTGGAGTTGAGTAGAGGTGGCCACTCAAAGGTGCCATCCGGTCCGTTAAGTCCGGTTCGTTGATTTTTATCAGCTGTCCGTTAAATTTCGTTAAAGAAAAAGGGAGAAAATTTCAGAAAAAACGAAAAAAATCCAAAAAATCTAAAAAAATCCAAAAAAATCCAAAAAATCCAAAAAAATCCAAAAAATCCAAAAAAATCCAAAAAAATCACAACAACTGCGGCTAGTTAAAAATCTAGTATGCATAGGTTGGAATAAAATACAAACATACTCTCTAATAGCGAATTCCATAAACTATAAGTATGACTAAAACCTAAAAATCCCCCAAAAATCCAAAAATCCGTTAATTTTTGGTTAATTTTTGTCTTTTTTCGTTATTTTCCGTTAATTAACGGAAAATTAACGGAAATTAATCTCTGTCCGCTATTAACGGATTCGGGTGGCCACCTCTAGAGTTGAGTTGCGACCCAGTAGGTAGACGGAGGCTTCCCTGGAGAAGCTAAGAGGGTACTCTTAACCCTCTTAGCAGGTGTTGCAGGGCCCTTTTAGATGGCCTCTGTTGGTCCCTTTGTCGCGCACATCCCACTTTATCCGCCTGCACCCGGTTGGGTCTATGGCCCCTTCGCCAAAACCGGCGGGTGTAATCGGGGTGCTCGCTTGTGCTATGTGTGGTGGGCCCTCCTGCGCTCTAAGATCAAGTGGTTCTGCCCTTCAAAGATGGCGGGGTGCAAGGCAGCTGGTTCCTTGGGCCACGAGGCCCATGCAGAGCGAGGTAGTGAGCCAAATGGGGTAACAGAGCGGGGAGCGACATGCCCCCCATATACGTACTAGTGGTCAGCCACATTCCAGTCCGACCACCTGTCACACAGACACCAGAAAATGTACATCAACATATCATGGCCGTATCGCCCGTCATACCCCGGTATCGGACCCACTATCGATACATCGCAACCCAGCATGCCCGCATGGCCTGTCCTTTAAGTATAAGAACTTCCCTAAGCCACAAACTACTCCATACTTGGGGGATTTAGATAAAGAAAGAGCCTACGAGTATCTAGAGATCATCGAAAATCCAAATAATAGGTTGAATCCCACAGATGACTAACCAATCAAAATTAATGGCCATAATTCTCTCGACCCCCATGTGTTTTCACAATAGCAAGTGGACAGCAGACAACAACATACGGCAGCTTCCCTGGAGAAGCTGAGGGGGTACCTTTGACCTCCTCACTGAGGAGTCCTCAGTAGGTGGACAGTGGCCAGCAGTGGACAATAGCTTCTCCAGAGTAGCTGAAGGGGTACTCTTGACCCTCTCAGTAGGTGGAGAGCAACTTCATAGAGTCTGAAGCTGAACTATCTATACAACCCCTCAATGACATTTTGTGGAGTACAACAACTCTTCAAGAGGCTCAGTAGGGTGTCTAAACACTAGAGCCTGATTTACAGAGGCTAGTAGGGTGCCAGTGCACCAAGCCCAAGGCCTTTCAAAAGGGCCAGTGTTAGATTAGGGAGCAGTCCAACTCCAATAAGGTAGTAGAACGGGAGGTCGGGGGCGAAGAGCTGAGTCAAGGAGTTTTACACCAAGCCAGCTTTGACCATTGTGAAGGGTTATCCCCACCTAGAGAATTGTAAGGGGACTGGTTAGCAACATTCTTGGATTAACTTTTGATTATTGAGGTGTTTTTGGTGTCCTATATTTATACCCCCCATCCAAGGCATCCCAAGGGTCATGCCAAAAATAGGGTAAGTCATCCTATTTATGGCATGCCTGCTCAGTTCGTATTTTGAACTCCCATCCCTTGTCCGTTTGACTCACTAACCCATTGATTCCCGGGACTATCCCCCACTATATTGACTAACACAGTGCCTTCCTCCTTCGTCTATTTTATCCATGCCCAGTCCAATCGCCTTTAGTAAACCTTATTGTACAACGTTTCCAAAGAGTTCTTAATATACAATGTCCAATGCCTATAATATACAACACCCCGTAACCTTAATATATAATGTTCTGGGCCTAGCCCTTACACCCTTCCCCCCCTAGCAGTGAGCGTCCCACAAGATAGGGTGCTGCCACTCGATGACCCCCTGAGCTGCGGCCCAATTCCCCCCCCATGAGGGCTGGACTTGCCCTGCCCATGGATGGGGGTCCCACGGGTCGTTGTCCAATGCGGGAGAGCTCTTTCCTCAATCCCCGCCCCACCGCGGATGCATGACACCCGCCCAGGGGTTATCGTATAGCCAGCGGGGTGGGGGTGTGGACTGGTCGCCCTCGTCACCCTCCCATGTCGCGGCTCCGGAGATCCCTCCTCTTGTCTTGGGCTCCCCGCAGCTTCAGCCTCTATGCAGCGAAGCCACTTGGTGTTGCTGATCCTTTTCCAGTGCTTTTGTCCTTGGCTCGTGGGCGGGACATCTTCCTTTGCCACATCTCTAGGGTACTTGTCAAACAGCCCATCTTCTCGCCAGTGGACCGGGTTGTCCTGTCGCTCCCGGTGGATGATGGCGTTTGCACGATTTCTTTGGTCCAAAACCGCCTTGCAAGCCTCAGCGCTCCTGCGCATCCTTGCGTAAGCTGTAGCTCAGCTATCCGGTCCCGTTGGAGTAGTGGCTTGGAGGTCCTTTGGGTTCAGCAGGTTTTGGGTCGTCGGGATGGTAGACGGGGATCTTGGTGCTGCGATATTGAATAGAAAGGCAGCAGACAGGGCCACCAATAACCCTATAAATAGGTGCGGGTCCACAACCCGGACCCCTGTTGTTGGGTGCCAGTTTGCAGAAGTGCGGCGGTCGCTTCTGCTCCATTTTCTATCACCATCACTTGTCTTGGTGAGTTGGACAAGGTAGCCTCCTAGCTGTCATCTTGATACCGTGTTGACGCATTCGCCCCTACCGGTTTAATGCGTCATTTTAGTAGTATAATGCTCTAACAAAGCCTCTTTCTTGTGCGACGCTTCCTCGGGTCTTTCATCCTATCTTGTGCGGCGGCTTGAGGGTTGCTTGCTTCTAGTTAGACCTCGCGCTCATTGCTCCCCCACGGCCCTTGGTAGCGATCAGTTCTTCATTTTCTGTGGTTGTTTCCATCGTGGAAGAAATTGGCACTCCCTTTGCTCTCTCTGCAGGCAAGAAGTTGTCAGAGTCATCACCACTCTCGCCCATCTCTACCACTTCGTTCACTATACTTTTACAATGAGTATAGCAGGTCGTCAAGTCGTCACAATCGTCATCTATACTCTGACGGGGAGGATGGCCCTCCAGCTCATCAACATCATCCAATTGAAGTAGTTGTTGATCATTAAAGTTGTTTCTCTCTTTGACCTTCTCTCCAGCTGCCTCGAGACACCACCCTTCACTTCCCGTATCATACGGTTGGGGTAAAACAACGTCCCAGTCCTCGGGAGTCCATTCCCGCGGCTTGCCCGCCATCGTGGGCTTGCACGGCTTGTTGTATTCTTCTTCTTCCATACAGCGTGAGCTCTCCTGGTCCGTAGCAAGTTCGCAGTTGGCGCGGAGGGTTGTCAAGTCGTTAGGATCATTACAGATACCTTGGCAGTAGGCATGGTCTTTTGGCTCTTCAGTGTTGTTCATTTGGAGTGATTGTTGTTCGTAGTGGTTCACTCCTCTCTTCGTTTTCCTCTGGGTAGCTCGAGTAATCCACTTCTGTAGTCGGTGTTTGTGGCTCCCTGTAGCTTCCTTGGCCGGTGCCCTGACTGGTACGCGGCTTCCGTGGAATTATCTGTGGTGATGTTTGGTATAGTGTAGTTGCCGTCACTGGTCATATGATGTCTCGGCCTATAATCATCTCGTGGTCCAATCGATTTTGGGCTCCACTTCTACCAACCATGGAAACCCCAGAATCAGGTCGAAGGTCCCCAATGGTATTTCCACCGTAGTTAGGGACATCTGACAACTTCCCATGATGAGCCTTAGTCCGTGGCGCCTCACAACGTCCTCCACCTTGCTTCCATCCTCCAACGTAATGTCCAAGTTGTTGGTCGTCACGCAGCACCTTCGTTTACTTTCCTCCAGTAGCTTCCCGTTCGCCACAAAATTGCCCATAGCCCCAGAGTCCACCAGAGCTTGGATGGTGCGTCCTTGCAGCTTTCCAAAGTAGCTTGGTAACTTCAATGTGCCAGCACGTGCTTCCCATGTATTTTTGCAATATGACTTGGGCACGTTTCCTGGTCGGTCTTGGAGGCTCTTGATATTAGTCACATTGTGACGTCTGATATCCCGGCTGGTCGTGGTGCATTCCCTAGGCCACGGTTTTGTTGCACATTGCTTTGCAAAGTGTCCGTATCCCTTGCATCGGTGGCACTGGACTCCGGTAGGCCTTGCCCCTTGTAGGTTATCCACCTCCATTGGTGTTGGCCCGACTCGTGGCACTGGTCAGGGTAGGCTCCATATGGTTGGTCCCATGAGTTGGTGTCTCGATATCCCATTTACTCTAAATAGGATGTCGTCCACCTTCAACATGTGACTCATAGCTTGTTGAAGATTCTGGGGATTGGCTCTTTCCACGTCAAGTCTCACCGCTGGTTTCAAGCCTCGTTCAAAATGGTCAAGGCACTCGTCGTCATTGATCCCCTTGATGTGCGTCTTCAGGTCAATAAACTTTGCTGTGTAGTCCTCAACGCTGGTGCACTGGTTCAGTCTCGCCAGCTTGTCTTTGGCTTTTTGTCGGTCATTGGCGGCTCCAAACTAACCCTCTGCAATGTCAGTGAAGTCCCTCCACGTTCGGACAACTCCTTCTCCGTGCGGCTCCACCAAATTTTGCCACCATAGAGCAGCTGACCCTCAGAACAATCTGGCAGCAAACTCCTCACTGTATTCATCAAGCATAGATATTGTTTGACTTGGAGTGCCCACTGTGTGAACGTCCCTTGATGCACCCCCTCGTATGTTGGCAGCTTTGGTGGTTTGAGCATAGGCAGGTTGGACGTTTCTCTAATATTGCATGCCCCGGTTCTACTCAGTGTTGCGGTTGCAGCCATGGCTTCCTCCAGCTGGCTTTGCATTCGTTGTTGGGCCTCATTCTGTTGCGTTTCAAAGTGTCTTGCCATTTGGTTCCACCGGCTTTTTAATGCTTGTTCAATGGCCGTTTGCAGTTGGTCCGGTGAAGCTCCCGCTTGGCTGGGTGACGGGCTCCATATACTCCTAGCTTGGCTCATGTTGTCTTGACTCCTTCTTAACTCCTCTTTTAGCGCAATCTTTGATTGACGTCTTCCCAACGTCCTTGCTCTCCAGATATCCTTGATATCCAGTCCCTCCTCCAGCCCGCCCTCATGGCTGGCAACTCGGCTGACGTCTTCCGGACGTCCAGCCCTTCAACGCCCTCGGGGCAGCTTCCCAACCGGTGTTCTCCGACACCCGGATCCTTCCTTCTTCAAGTTCGCCCTCTGAGTAGGCCGCGCGGCTTATATCTTTGGACATCTTGCAATTCTCACCCTCAGGGCCGGCCACGCCGCTGATGCTTCTCCCGGTATCCAGCGGCTCTCTAACTCAGCTCCTTGGAGCTCCACATACAGCTGACGTCTTTGTGATGTCCTGCTGCTTGAATCGAGAGTTGCACCCTCCCGTCTCGTTCCTTGGGGAACCGCCACCTCCTGGCCGTGGGTCAGGTTGTCTCAAAGCGCGCTTCATCATCGGCAGCTTTGCTGGCTCTGAAACTAGTTGTAAGGGGCGGGAGCCCCTTTTTGGCCGGACAGGACATGGCCCGTATTCTCTGTTTGAGTTGGGGACCGGTCGGCAGCGTGCTCAGTGCAAGTTTTGATTGCAAAGGTGTTTTTGGTGTCCCATATTTATACCCCCCATCCAAGGCATCCCAAGGGTCATGCTAGAAATAGGGTGAGTCGTCTTATTTCTGGCATACCCGCCCAATTCGTATTTTGAACTCCCGTACCTTGTCCGTTTGTCTCACTGACCCGTTGGTTCCCGGGACCATCCCCCACCGTATTGACCAACATGGCGCCTTCCCCCTTGGTTTATTTTATCCATGCCCGGTTCAGTCGCCCTTAGTAAACCCTATTGTATAGCGTTTCCAAAGAGTTTTTAATATACAATGTCCAATACCTACAATATACAACACCCCGTATCCTTAATGTACAATGTTCCGGGCCCAACCCTTACAAGAATCCTACTTGAGGGGTGAACCTAGGTTGAAGCCGGCAAGATCACCACGCGGTGTAGGCGGGTGCAACTAGAAATGAGATAGACAGGACATGGACCCACTTGCACCTTATAGAACCCCATGGACAATGGTCTGAGTGGGAGCTCTTGGTGCCTATCACTGGTGATATATAGGATAGTAGGGGAGTGGCCTATAATAGCTGTGAAAACACCTCCACTAGTCCTAGATAACCTAGTGTGCCCTCCAATTTGCCATCAGAGTGAGGGGTGGCGGGATCTTCTAGTGGGCTAGGAAGTGAGGCAATTGTGTGGCCGTTCCTGGGTACTCCTCCCTAGGCACGGGGGACACGCAAGGTTTAGTTCTGATCAGCCAATGGCATTCTTGGGGGTGTGGTAAGGAAGCCTCTCTTTTGAGGGGTGAGTAAATACTCTTCAAGTATTTTTAAATTCCCTGTTGCTGACCTAGGAAGAAATTGGTTGTAAAGACTATTCTGAAACTATTGTGGTGAAGCCATCTAATACCTTGTCAATTGGGGAAGTATAGTACCCACTAACTTGGATATGTTCTTTGGTGGATCCTAGGGCTTACTCCGAGCGAGTAGAGACTACGTACTAGGATAACCCTAGTATTGTGAGATTTTTGGAAAGCCTTTGACTATGGTCTATACCGAGTTTATTCAGTTCAGTTAGCGCCATCAATTTTTATTCATCATTGTCATTCATTCAGCCTGCTCAATTGTATTTTTATTGGGACTATTGAGATTCATCTTGCATTTATTATTTTATTCTGCATTTTGCTATTTTTGTGTGAGTGAGCAGCTATGGCGGATAGATGAGATCCATTGCCATTTTTGTGGTTAGAGATAGAGGAGGCTATGGGTCCTAAATGTTGTTCTCTTTTTGTCTCATTTTGTAGCAATGACTTGTATTATATCCATATCCGAGACAACTGATAATGCATAACTATGGCCTCAATCCCCTCTACATGCTAGTATTTTATCCATGGAGTAGCATGTAGATCGTATTGTATCGGGGATAGGAGCATGTACTACTAGGCAGCTGTACTCGCCATATATGCGGAGTTAATGGACGTTCACTCATCTGCACATACAAACATTGCCTGGCCACACAGCCTTGCTATACGTAGGTCATTTCAGACCGCATAAGGCCCCAGTATTTATGCGAGAGCAAGGGCAGGACTTTATATCCTGGCTCAAAATAATAGAGCATTACTTGGATGTCGTTCCTTGTTTTGGGTAGCAAGTGATAGTCTTCATTATCTTATTGCTGGCGGGTACTGCTAGAGAGTGGTGGGACACAGAGTGTATCTCATGTAGAGAGGAGAGGTCAGAGTCACTTAAGGAGCTAAAGGGGTTTTATGAGGGCGTGTTTTGAGTACCCTATTCGAGAGAGTCGCGCCAGAGCCAAGCCTCTCAAGTTATCACAAAATAAAGGGGAAGATGCGTGCACATACATGGCACAAACTAGATACATATTACACCGAGTACTTGGAGTAGACAAGGAGATGACCGTGCACTTGTGGATCTCTGGTTTGAGGGAGCCTTTCCATCTTGAGGCTACCAAGACTGCCCCGAAGACTCTAGCTAAAGCAGAATTACTGGTAGCATGCATGGAAGATGCGTTCAGTGGTAAGGCTGAGAGTGACCAGTAGAGTGAAATGGACAAACAAGGCAAACATGCAGGAAATGCCAACAAAATTTTGAGAACACCAACTAAAGCTCAAAACAAAAGGAGATATTTCCAGGGATCTCATAGCGAGCATGGGCAAGCTGAACAACTGCGTCCCTCTTTACCGATTGGTCCACATTTCCACCCAATGCACCAATCTAGAGAGTTTGGTCAGAGTGGATGTGGGAAGCCCAGGATAGCTGTAATGGCCACCAACAAAGCATTATGGGATATGGTTAATCAGATGGATCAGGAGGCGGAATAACAATCCGTCATATTGGATGGATGCTTCTCAACAACTATGGCAGGGAGACTGACTGGCCCCCACTGTGCCCAGTCAGGAAAGCATGTGGAACATTTGGTTTAAGCCTGCCAAAGAGCTTGGATATTTCGGTTATGTTACCCAGTAAGTGGCAGCAAAAGTGCCAAAAGAAGTCGAGGATGTGGAGGCGCAGGGTGGAAAGATGGCGGTGCCGCCGAACACACCAGGCTAAGGAAAAGAAAGCTTTTGAGATACAAATTGAGGCGCCTCAATAGATGAAGGAGTCCCTATCAGAATTGGTGGGGGTCCCCGAATGCTGAACTCAAAGGAGGGAAGCTCATGTAGAACCCAATGCTACAAACCAGCCAGGCTCGGGGTCTACAGGCAAGGACCACTTGCTCTTGATCATTAAGCAGTGGTAAACAACACACGTGTGTTTGCATTGGTGGATTCAGGTGCCACTCGATCATTTTTAAGTGAGCATTCCCAAACCTGGCCACCGATTAAGTTTATAGATGCTTACTCCTCATTGGAGTTAGCCAATGGAGATATCGTAGTGTCTATCGGCATTGCACCTAATATGCTGATATGCATAAGGTGCATGGTCAGCAAGGTGTCTTTGTCCGCAATGCCTATGATTGCAAGCTAGCAAAGTGAGCAGAGCTTTATAGAGCAAAATCGCGGTTTTGGCCGACCGCACGCCGCTGGCCACATGCTGGGCATGCACCGGCCCCTCCCCGGATTTCCTGGCGCCACGCCCGGTGCGCGGCGCCCGTGCCTGGCTTAGGTGTGAATAAAGTGGGGGGCTGGGACACCTCTGGTGCCATACGCCGTGTGCGCGTGGTCCCTTTTTCGCATCACGCGTGGGCATTATGCGGCCTTTCGGCCGGGGCTTAGGCGTGACTAAAGAGGGAGGGTGGGTCTGGGGTTCGGCCGGGGCTTAGGCGTGACTAAAGAGGGAGGGTGGGTCTGGGGTTCGGGACACCTCTAGTGCCATGGGGGTGTGCGCATGGTCCCTTTTTCGCATTGCGCGCACGGGCGGTACGCGGCTTGTCGGCCTGGGCTTAGGCGTGACCAAGGAGAGGGGGGGGGGGTCCGGGACACCTTTGGTGCCATGCGCCGTGTGCGCGTGGTCCCTTTTTTGCATCACGCATAGGCATTACGCGGCCTGTCGGCCTGGGCTTAGTTGTGACTAAAGGGAGGGGGGGTTTTGGGACACCTCTGTGCCATGCGCATATGCACATGGTCCCTTGTTTGCATTACACGTGTAGCGGTATGCGGCCTATCGGCCTGGGCTTAGGCGTGACTAAGGAGGGAAGGGGGGGGGGGCCGGGACACCGGGTGCTGGCGCGCTGCGAAGATGGTCCCTTTTGGCGCGGCGCCAGAGCATTACGCCACTGGCCCTCGGGCTTAGGCGCGACTATGCAGGGTGGTGGTCTGGACACCTCTGGTGCCCTGCGCCTTGTGCGCATGTTTTTTTTTTCCATGTTACACATCAGAGCATTACGCCACCTATTGGCCTGGGTTTAGGCGTGACTAAGGGGGTGGGTGGGTGGTCCGGGACACCTCTGGTGCCTTGCGTTTAACGCCCAATGTCAAGCGGCCAGCTGGGGGACGTGGAGCTGGTGCTCATGAGCGGCGGGCACAAAACCCTAAACAGCCGGGTAAGCTCGGTCACCGGGCGCCACGCCGGCGCCCATGGCAAGTGGGCACTAGCTTCCTCGGATGTCAATCGATCCATGCTCACGGCGGCCTCCACCCCTCCAGGGATCCCCTCCCATAACAACACACCAACGTCTGCCCCCCCATCCCCCATGCTTTCCCTAGCCCACCCCCCCGCCCACCGCCCCCACCCACAAAAACAAAGATGCACAAATCCACAAAGGGAAAAAAGGGGAGAGGACACGCTCCGCAGCTGCCCCAGAGCGATCGATCGCTCGACAGGCTCCTAGCCATGGGCCAATGCTCCATCCCACGTGCTGTGCCACCCAGGGGGCCCTGACCCATGCTCCTGCCTACCAACCCAGGTCTGGCTGGATAGGACGCTCGGCGCCGGCTGCAAGCGACCGCCAGCACCCAGCCTAGCATCGCATGGGTCCCCACCTGCTAGCCGGCGGGCTTGCTGAGGATCTCCTTTGCCGCGAATCGCCCCGGCAGTCAAAGATAAGCCTGCACTACTTGGCAGGGATGCCAGCCTAGTCCCACAAGCGCCACTTCACGCGACCCGCGCAGCCCGCTGGATCCCGTATCCCCAACCGGGGGAGGGGCAAAACGTGCCCTGGAAGTTGGGGAGTGGGTTGGGCGAGCCCCGGGCGGGCAAGCCATGTGGGGCGTTGTGTGGGCAGGTGGGGGCAGGGCGTGTTGCCATTGTCATGCCCGTGGGCATTTGTATTGAGCTGCGGACTCCTCCGGTCATTTGATTACAAATGCAGATCCAACCCCCACCCCACCCAGCGATCTTCGACCCCGAAAGCGGCAAGCCACGGCCTTTGGGGCTGCCGATCGGTGAGTGGGGTGGAGTGCCACCCCGGTGGGAGCGGCGGTTCCTATGGCGCAGCTGCCCGGCCTCTGCGCATGGCCCTTTGCCAGTTTGTCCAGCTGTGCCCTTGTCAGCCATCTGCTTGCGGCGATTTTGTGCGATGCTGCATGTCAACGGAGGGTTCTCGGGAACCGTTTCTGAGGACGGGACATGAGGTGGCGGTCCTCGTCCCATGGGGAACTCCCCCAGCTGGTCGCTTGACGTTGGGCCCCAAACGACTTGTGTGTATGTGCATGTTTTTGGCTAATGACCATACACGCGCCCACCGTGCCAGGCTATTATGGGGGCGCCGCTGAGGTAAATAATAGAATGGGGGTTATAAGTTGCCAATTTTTTTGCTAATGACTAACGATTAGCAATTTGGCCATCGTTGTGCAAAGTACATATGAATGCTACCCCAAATGGGGTTGCTGCGCTATCTTGAGGGATCGACGGGTCAACAATGGGGGGTTTGGCATCTTTTTTAGCAAGGTCGATGCAATTCAGGTGAAAACTTCCAATTTGCAACACACAAAGCACCAAAGGTGTGTGCATATGCACCACTCGAGCGAGCATGGTTGCGCAAGCTATGTGTATTTAGAAGGCATAGAAGTCATCCTTGGTCGGGATTGGTTGGGCATTGTCAACCCCTTGATCGATTAGAAAACGGATTCCTTGGTACTCAAATATGGTGATGGATTGGAGGTTGTCCAAGGAATCAAGACACCTGATATTGCTTCATGCAATATTGTTGACCATGGTTTGCCAGGTCTCCAGCACACTTTCCACTCTCTCAGAAAGTCTGTCTCTAATTCTATTACTAAGGGTGATTCATACATTCAGTTGTGTTCACCAGTATTTTGGGAACCAACTTGTTTGGTATGCGAGTGGGCGCACATACCGGATTGTCCTCATTCGACCGCTCGTGACTCACTGAGGGCGGTTGAGTCTCCCCAGGGGGGAGTAGCAGCGAATTCTTTGCCAAATTCCTCAAATGATACAACAAATGATATTTTAGAGAAATCCATAGGCGTCCACAAGAAAAAAGGTCAAGGCAGCTGGTCATGTAGTTAGCCAATCTGTTCGCTCTAAAATTGATTTTATATCGATGCCCCAAGCAGCAAAAAGGGCAAACAAAAGTGACCTTCCCATGTCCCTGTGTCTATTGCGGCCTACAGAACTGCCGGAAGCAAAAAGTGGAGAATGCAGAGCCAAAACCAATACCGCAAAAGGCCAAACTGAGGGAGAGAGGCACCGGGTGATGAAAGAACTGGGTCTATCAAAACCAAAGTGCTGATTGTGGAAATGATTAATAAGAAGGCGCAAGAAGCAAATTCAGCTGTCTGGGAAGAACTGCAAAAACTATTGGAGGAATGTCTAGATGTATTCCTTGACAAGCTCCCCTATAGGCCACCTTCAAAGGGAATAGTGGACCACAAGATTGAGATGGCACCAGGAGAACCACCACTTCACAAAAGCCCATATAGGCTGAGTGTGGCAGAGTTGGATGAGCTCAAGCGCCAGATCAACAATCTCCCTGATTAGGGTTGGATTCAGAGCTGGGCCCGGCCATATGGGTTAGGAACGGGAATGGGGACAGTGTCCATTCCTGTCCCCATCCCAGTCCGTCCCAGTCCATTCCAGTCCATTCTTGGGCCGTTCCCCAAGAACGGATTTGGACCGGATTTAGGCCGGGCTGGAATGGTGTTGGAACGGATCCGTTCCTGCCCAGGAATGGATCCGGCCCGGCTCAGAAATGGATCCACTCCTGATATGGAACGGCCTTGTCCTTGTCCGTTCAGGTCCGTTTCTGTCCGTTCTCTAGAAACGGACAATGCAAATTGGAGGTCTTACAAGTTGGGGGGGGGGGGCACTGCCGGACCAATCAAGTTTTGGAGGCATTCATAAGGCCGGATTCAGAGCCAAGAGACACATTTTCACAAGGACACTTGGTTTGCAGCAAAGGCGACATGTACATTGTCCAATGTACAAGCTGGACATATAACCAAAATTAAAACAAGCCACACACACGCCCATAGGCCAATTCGAGACAAGCCAATGGAACCCGGAAAATTACAACTTGTAATTTACAAGTCGGTGTTGCCGGACAAGAACATCAGCTGCTCAATGCGTTCGTCCCCTAGAGATGCCTGCCGAGATCATACAGTATGGCCGGATACCGAGAAGCCCTATTCTGATGAACCACTTCCGACCGGCACACACAATGAGTGCTGGGCCACCCACACCACTATGGGCCATCGAGCACTATTCCGTGCCCAATAATCTAGTTCATCCTCCTCTCGTGGGGCACCCAGCTCACACAAACTCCAACATTCCATTAAGAGCTCCTGAACGTGTCGCGCTATCAACCGCTGTGTGGTATCCGTTGGTTCGCCGCCTGCTGTAGTGCCTGCAGGCTGGCTAGGCCCCGCTGCACTGCTTTCCCTTGGGCCCCGCCCCCAAGATGCATTATAATCCTCCTCGGAGCTGGTGTCAAACGTCTTGTGCCCCGTGCGCTTCTCCCTCGGCTTGCACTTGGTCTGCTGTTGAGGATGGGGCGGCAGGCCTACTTGCCCCAATGCCTCTGACCACCCAATGTCCTTCACGAATTTAAGACACAACTCTAGCAGCTCAGCCAACATGTCGTCTATCACGGTATCCACCGACACAAACATGTCCCTAATGGGTTCCAGTACCTTTATATAGGACCCTAGGGTAGTGTTCTAGGCGTACACTATACACACACCATACAGTGCATCAGTAGTACTTCTGATATTTTATATATGTTTGAATATGTGAACGACACCACAGTGAGAAACAATACACAACACCAACAACACCATCACTGAGTGATTAGCAATGATCGCTCACTGGTGGGGTCCATCATAGCCAAAAACGCTATTTGCCAGGCCCACGTGGAGTCGTTGAGTACCTCTTCTAGCTTGTAAAGCATATCACTGCAGAATGGCACCAACCCACTGTATGGCCCCCTATTCTCCACGTCGCCAATTTTGTAAAGGAAACGCCAAAGGTGCATTAGCTTAGTCAGAGCCTTGGAGCCTGTGGGGTATGCCTCCGCCTCGAGCCTCTTACAACACCTCAAGATAGATGCCAAGATTTGGAGGAGGGCCTCCAAGTAGTCCCATTGTGTCATCTTGATGGGATTATCGTATTCAGGGTGCAGTCCGAACCATCTGCCAATGGCCTTCCTTAGGTACACAACCTTTTGCAACATAAAAAATACACTATTCCATTGAGTTTCCACAAACCTGACCAATTAGAGTACCCTCCGCAGGTTGGGCCTCTTGCCACCTTCACCCGACTCATCAGAGGCCACCTCTGATGCAGGCACCCCTCCTCATCATTAGAAACCACTTTATTACCCTCCCTTATTATTTCCACTTGCAGCCTCCGCAGCTCAGCTATGGCTTTCACACTGGCACGCATGTGGTTCACCAGCGTGGAGACCCTGCCATCATAAGGACACATGCACACTATTGATGAAACAATTCCTAAGTAGTAGCAGCTGCAGCAGTTGCAACACACACAAATAACCACCAACATGCATGCACACATAGCAACACACACACCAAGACACACCAACATCATAACTTACCAGTCTATTGCAGTGCAGAGCTTTTCGCAGCCTTCAATATGTATGGTGCGGACACATAGGTTGGTCAGGCCATGGGTTACAATGTTGTGGACCATGTGGTAGGCACAACGTGACCAATATGCCAGGCCGCCTCTGGGTTGCTCCCCAACTTCATGTGCCGCTAGCTCCCCTCTGATAGCCCACCTGACGTTGCTCCCAACGTCCGTAACAAAGGACGGCCACCATCCAGTCATCCCATACTTCTCCAACTCCTTGCGGGCCAGGTCCACTGCATACACAAAATGCTTATGACAAGCAACAAAAGCGAATATCACAAATAACAAACCACTCAACCAGCTGCCAGTTGGGTAGTCACTGCTACCCATTCGCTGCACAATCTCTCACCTTCAACCGTGATGCTCTCCGCCTCCACCTGCACCAACCCCATGCACCTCCTCCATAGCCACCACTGGTGGTTGGCATGGCCATCATACTGGTGCGTATCCTCCACCCAGTGCATGGTCATTAAGAAATACTCTCACCGTGTGCGAGAGTGCCAAAGGTTGCAGGTGAAGGCCGGCTGCACTTTATTCCATTCCTCCATCCCCTACAGCTTCTGCACCGCCTGACGGTGCATGGATGCCACTTGCGATAACAACAGAGATACTATTTTCAGGCTGACAACCAACACAGTTGTGTGCTGTGGACTGTATCACAAGAACACCATGGGACAGCACAACATATTGCACACAATGCATGCAACGACATGGTAACATCTGACCTCATTGGTGACGGCCTTCTGGCTAAAGGAGGGGTAGCGGCCGTTGAGTGCCTTGCACATGCGGCGCAAGTCTGGAGACTCAACAACGGATAGCTGAATGCTATCCGTTGTGATTCGGCGGGTGATCACTGACTGCATTTGCTGCCATAGGGTGGTTCCTGTGGAAAAGGCCCCCTGCTCCAAGTACTGTGCCACTCCCACCTTGCGGCCCTCCTCAACCGTCTGCGAAAGAAACTCAGCCATGGGAAAAGTGACACCATCCACCCGCGCTTTGTCTGCCAACTCCACAATAATGGACAGCGTCCGTCACATAACCTTGTGGTGCCCCATATGCTTTTCCGCAATCGAGAAGGATGATTGTTGCGGCCCGCAGGCGGCCGCTGGTTTCCGGAGTTCTGGGGCGGTCGCCGCACCCGATGGCGCGGCCTCGATGCTGCGCCTCTCCGCCGGATTCCGGCGGGCGTTGTCGGGGTGCTCGTTTCTTTGGTAGCGCGGTGGGCCCTTGGACGCTTGGGGACCTTCCCCGAAGCCTGCCGTGTGCAGGCGGTGGGTTCGCGGCAGCGGTCGGCGGTTCGCTGCCTCGCGGTGGGGCAGTGAGGGGGCCCGAATTGCGATTACAGTCTGACACAACGCGGCGCGCATCCAATGTACCTGCGCGATGCCTGGTCGCGGGTCCATCGCGTCACATCAGACATGACAGCTCATTGTAATGTACGGACCGTGTACCAGCGCCCCTCCGTCACCTGTAATCAACCTAATCTAACTCTAATTCCAACAATCCCCACCCAGCACCTGGCCTCAAAGTACTACGTCTTCACGAGGCCGTATCTTCCTCCATACTCCACAGAATTGAGTGCTGAACAAAGCGTTGGAACCAAGAAATCATAATTAAACCGTAGGGAAGAATGACTCAGCGAGATTACGTAATACAGCTGCAGAAAATATCATTTACTGCCTGTCCCCAAGTAGCTCCACAACAGTACTCTCCCCTTGGGGTAGCTTTCGCCCTCGAAAGCGTCACTATCCCATACTAGTGACTTCCTCGGGCTTGTCCCTCTTGATCATCTTCTGCAACTCTCTCGCATAGGTGAAATTTCCAGCCGGTATCCAGGAGGCATCGTCCAAGCTCCACCCTGTCCATAACACCAAAAATTCCTTGTGCCTCCTGCCACTGGGGCCTGCCCATCTCCAACGCAGCAGCTTCTCCACGTCGTATGGTTTATTAGCTTCAACTTCAATCTCAGCATCTTCATCTTCCTGTGGGGATGACCATTTGGATGTTCTGAATGGTCGAAGCAAACTCGTATGGAAGACATTATGAATCTTCCACCCTTTAGGCAGCTCCAATTCGTAGGCCACTGGTCCCACCGGACGGACCACAGTAAAGGACCCACGAATCGCCTCTTGAGTTTGCGAACAGGTGCATTCTTCAATTGTAGATGTTCGGTGCTCAGCAACACCTGTTCCCCACTATGAAACCGCTGATCACGCCGCCGTTGGTCGGCCTGGCGTTTCTGTCTCTGTTGCACCTGGTAAACCATCTGCATCGCCAACTTGAACGTCTTCTTCATACATTTAATGAAAACATCAACCCCTTCAAGGTTTGCCTGGTCGACATCTCGTATCAAGTCCAATGGGGTCACTGGTTCAAACCCATAGTTGAGGTAGAACGGTGTATGCCCCGTAGCTGGTAATGCACTGCTGTTCATCACGAATTCCACCATGGGCAGATAACGCTCCCAGTGTGTGATGTCCTGACTAGCATGGATTGTGCATCGGAGGACTTGCTCCACCACCCTATTTGCTGCCTCCGTTTGACCATATGTCTGAGGGTGGTGGGCACTGGACATCCGCAGCTTACTCCCCAATAACTTCCAGAATTCTTGCCAGAACTTGGACACAAATCTTGGGTCACGGTCACTGACAATTGACCTGGGGATCCCGTGTAGTTTCCCAATATTGTCCCAGTAGACACGGGTAGTTTCAGCAGCTGTGATGGTCTGCTGAATTGGTACCAGGTGTACCATCTTTGTTACCCGGTCTACAACTGTCAGGATCCCATCGTTGCTCCTCTCACTGAACGGTAGACCCATGATGAAGTCCAAGCTGATGTCATTCTATTTCTCCTCTGGAAGCTGTAAAGGCTGCAGCAGTCCAGCCGGCACCTTGTGGACACTCTTCTCAGACTAGCAGACCTCACATCCCAACACATAATCTCTCACATCCACTGTGTGGTCTGGCCAGTAGAAGTTTTGCTGTAACTTCTTGAGTGTCTTGTGGTAGCCCAGATGACCCGCGTATGGTACTGCATGTATCTCCTCCATAATCCTTCTGCGGGCATCCTCCACATCCGGCACCACCAACCTCCAAGGTCGCCTATCCTCTGAGTTGTCTTTCACTTTAATCTCCAGCAATCCATGACTCAGCCGGTAATCACGATTCCCGATCCTGGTGACATGTCCTTGGGCAGATTCCAATTGTTCCATCACTTCTGCCCATCTGCTATCTTCTCGATAGCCCTTTTTAATGGAGTCCCTCAAACCTTCCTCCAGTGTGACATGGGCATTGGTCACCAACAAAGAATGTAAAGAATAAAGTGAATGTTCTCCCCCACCAGCAACCACCACTGCTTCCCCTGTTCTCGACTTCTTAAAAATTTCATCGAGTTTCTTTTGTATTTCGTTCTCCCCCTTGTCACCTTCATTCAACCTAAGACGTTGGACCAATGACTCCTCTTCCGCATGCACATCCGCCATACTGCGCAATTTCTGAATACTCCTGTGCGTGAGGAAGTCTGCAGGGTTGTCCTTTCCTGGAATATGGACAATGTCACAATCATATCCCTGCAATACCTGCACCCATTTCCAAAACCGCCTATTGACAGCAGGCTGGTTGGGCAGGTTTTTCAAAGAGTCATGGTCTGTCTGGACGATGAAGTGGCGGCTGGCCAAATAATGCCGCCATTTCCCAACAGCCCAGGTGATGCCCAGAAATTCTCTCTCGTATGCACTGTACCGGGTTTCAGCGGGGTTGAGCTTCCTGCTTTCGTAGCAAACGGGTTGCAGCCCGTTGCCAAAGTCCTGTTGCAGGATTCCTCCCACGGATACCTCTGACGCATCCGTTGTGACCATAAATTCCCGCTCGAAATCTGGCAACTGCAACACTGGAGCAGTCACCATTGCTGTCTTCAACCGGTTGAATGATTTCTCTGCTTCATCGTCCCAGACAAAGGTCCTGTCCTTTTTTGTGAGGTCCATCATGGGTGCTGCCAGTTCGCTGAACCACCATATAAATCTGCGATAGAGACTGCACAGCCCCCAAAATGACCGGACATCAGTGACGTTGGTTGGTGTCGGCCAATCCAAAATTGCTCTGACCTTCGACAATGAGGGCTTGATCCCCTCAGCTCCCACGTCGAAGCCCAGATATTTGACTTCAGTTCTGAAGAAGTCGCATTTCTTCAGCCTTCCAAACAGCTTCTCCGACCGAAGTCTACTCAGAACTTCCTTGATATGTCGTAGGTGTTCCTCCTTGGTTGTGCTGTATATAAGAATGTCATCAAGGAACACCAATACATATTTGTCCAAGCCTTCCCGTAGTACTGTGTTCATGATGCGTTGGAAGGTTGCTGGTGCATTACACAGTCCGAATGGCATGACCAGGTACTCGTAGCTGCCATACCGACTCACAAAGGCCGTTTTGTGAATATCTGACTCTCGCACCCTGATTTGATGGTAACCAGAGGCGAGGTCAATCTTCGTGAAGTAACGTGCCCCGTGAAGTCGGTTCAATAGCTCCTCCACCTTTGGCAGCGGATACCGATTCTTGACAGTGATTTTGTTTAATGCCCGATAGTCTATACACATGTGCCATTTCCCGTCCTTCTTGGGGATAAAAAGGATAGGGGCGCCATACGGGCTTGAGCTGGGTCTGATCCACCCCTGCTCCAGTAGCACGTCGATCTGTCACTTTAGCTCATGCAACTCTGCTGTGCTGAGTCTGTATGGACTTTTATGAGGCGGTGCCTCGCCTGGCAGAGTATCGATTTCATGATCGACAACTCGCTTTGGAGGTGGACCATATGGCAGCTGGTCAGGGAACACGTCCTGGAATTCCTTCAGTGTCTGCTACAACTATTCCCGGACTTCCTCATTAGCCTCCTGGACCTTCTGCTGAATCACTGTCTCCATCGGTATATCTTGAGTAACTGGGCTTGTTTCCTTCGATAATCTCCGCTTTTCGCCCTCAGTCATGCCCCGTGCTGCACCAACCTTGGACCTTGGCCTTTTTTTTTCTCTACAGAAAGTTCTGTGGCCCTCAAAATGCACAAGTACATAGGCAGGTCAGTTTTATTTGCCCGTTTTGCTGCCTGACGCAATGAAATGTAATCCAATTTGTCACGTACAGGCTGCCGTATATATTTCCCTGCCACTCTCCATGTCCTTGTGGTTCTGCACCTTGGGGGACCCTGGGTTTTGTGAGGGTCTTTGTTGTCGCCTGGAGAAAATTTATTGGGTTTGGTACTCCCCCCCTGGGGAACATCAGCCGTCCCCGGCGATGACAAACTTCGCAGCCCTGCAGGCTGCCGGACCCACTCCTTCGCCGAAGAATCATATTGCCAGAACTGAGGTGATGATAATACAACCAATTTCCTTCCCAGGTCTGTAGTAGGAGACCCATCACCCTGCTTGAGGTCTCTGAAGTAGCACTGGAGACCGTTCAGACCTCTGTCGACTATCTGACAATGCTCGCCAGACTTCATATGAATTCCCTGGATTGGCTCCAGCTGTGAGCCATTATGCAGAAAAACCGTGTTTGACCGCCAATCCACCAAAGGGTTCATGATATCCAGCCAGTCCTTTCCCAGGATGAGCTGGACCCCTTCCATCATCGGTACTGCAGTCAAAGCGAGTCGACAAGGTACCTTTCCGATGCATACCAGTACTCATGGGGCGATTCCGGTGGAAACTATGGTTTCCCCATTGGCCAATTCCAAGGCCGAATATGCTCCCACAAACTGCAATGGTTGATAATACTGGAGCCGGTCACTGACAAAAGACCTGCTCGCTCCGCTGTCAATCAACGCTAGGACACTTGTCCCATTCACCACGGCTTTCACAACCAGCAGCACGTGGTCCTTCACTCCAGTGCTTGGGGCTGGTGAACCCACAGCATCAGCTCCTGGAGCAGGCTCAGTCCTCTGCACTGACACCTTAGGGGTCTCTCCCAACTGGGCTTGAGACTTTAAAGCCATCTCCCGGGTGTCATCCATTGAGCCTTGTTTCTGCTCAGTGCGCTGTGCGCGTCGGATCCGACGTCTTTCCAGCCTTCTCAACCACCTCCACTTCCTCTGCTGACGTCTACGTCTGGCGCGACTGAGTGTCCTGTCTTGTAGAGTACAGGTCCTCTGGATGACCTGTCCCTGCTGCCCCCGATTATCTCCTGATTGGGCCAGAGTGGGGACCAGTCAGTTTCCTTGCCCCTGACGCAAGGAAGCATCGGTTCCTTTCACGGCTGCGTGCTGAGCAGCCTCCTGGTCCTGATGACCAGCCATCCCCCTGATCAACTTGGGCAGCTATGACTGCTGCCCGGGGCCTCCTCTGGTTACCCTGTCCTCGTCCCCTCTGTCCAGATCCACTGGCCAGTTGTCGTGCAGGCTGTCTCACAACAACTGCTGGCTGTGGTGGGACGGGAGGCCTACCAGCTTGCCCCCTGCCACGATTTCTTCCCCCATGCTGCACATCATGACCCTGCGCCTGGTATACTATATTAGGCATCGAACTCTGCCCTGTCCTCCTGTGTTGGCCTGTAGATTTGCCCTGGCCACGTCCTTGGCCCTTCTGACTGCTACTGCCCTCAGTTTTTCCACTTGTTCCTGGGCGCCTCACCATCTGGGCGGCCAAGGCAGCATCTCTGGCCAACTGGAAAGCCTGACTAAGTCGTGTGGGCTTTCCCTGGGATACTAGCATCGCCTGGTCTAGGGGAAGACCCCAGATGAACATCTTCAGTACCCACGATTCATCGTATGTATCCACCTTATCCAGCTCTGCCTCAAATCTGCAGATGAAATCGTGGGTGCTCTCGTCCTTTCTCTGTAACAGAGAACTCTTCAAGAGTTAAAACAGTAATAAAACAGTTTTATGTTCATCAAAGTAGCCATTGCAGAATCTGCCTTGTTCCTATTCTGGAACATGCAAATCAGCTGTTCTGCAAGTGTCTCCCAATCCTTGGGGTATTCCCAGGCTTTGACCTTCCGTTGCCACCAGGTTTGTGCAGTACCCTGGAGCAACGTAGAAGCATAGGCAACCTGCTTTTGTGGTGGCCCTCCCACCAGACGAAAGAAGTTTGACACCTGCCCAACCCACATCTCTGGATCATCCTGTGTCCGTCCTGAGAATGTAGGTGGGTTGCAGGGTTTTATTGTCACGTCAAATACCCCAGAATTTATTTCCTCTCTACATAAAAATCTGGTCCTCGATGGTGCAGCTTCTGTAGATGCACTTGGCGAATGAGAACAATGGGAACCCCCTGATGAGCATGACCCTGACCTCGGTAGTCGAGTGGTGTCAGCCATACTCAACCTCTGCTCTGGTCCAGTAACCTCCCTGATCCTGCAATTGTCTCTACTGAACCAGCTCTGATATACACGCCCTCCTGCTCCTGCAACTCCATGATGTCCCTGTCTGCCATGGTACACCCTCAAAACTGCTGTAGCAATATTGTACACTGCAACCCATCACTGCTGTCCTCTCACACAGCTGCAACTGTGTAGTCACTGGGTAGACCTGATCTTGGACTACTGACACTGATCCCCCTATCCAATGTAGTCCCTATCCTCCCCTTGACCTCTCAAACCAGAATCACCATGCTTCCGCTGGTTTTCAGGCACACTTTCGCACACATTTACCCTCAGTACTCTGTAGGGTAACCTCTCGGTTCCCCTAGTAACTTTCCGGAGGGTGCGTCTGTGCTTACTAATGTGCCCTAGTCCCAACTTCCACGCAATAATCTAGCCTGATGTCCCGTGCCTGGGACGAGGGGAGTACGGAGTAGAGATGGCCACTCAAAGGTGCCATCCGGTCCGTTAAATCCGGTTCGTTAATTTCTATCAGCTGTCCGTTAAATTTCGTTAAAGAGAAAGGGAGAAAATTTCAGAAAAAACGAAAAAAATCCAA
>CAJHUC010000324.1:82216-119467 GCA_905146915.1 Ostreobium quekettii | reverse complement strand
GACACAACGCGGCGCGCATCCAATGTACCTGCGCGATGCCCGGTCGCGGGTCCATCGCGTCACATCAGACATGACAGCTCATTGTAATGTACGGACCGTGTACCAGCGCCCCTCCGTCACCTATAATCAACCTAATCTAACTCTAATTCCAACAATCCCCACCCAGCACTTGGCCTCAAAGTACTACGTCTTCAGGAGGCCGTATCGTCCTCCATACTCCACAGAATTGAGTGCTGAACGAAGCGTTGGAACCAAGAAATCATAATTAAACCGTAGGGAAGGATGACTCAGCGAGATTACGTAATACAGCTGCAGAAAATATCATTTACTGCCTGTCCCCAAGTAGCTCCACAACAATGATGACTTAAAGAAAATCCCTTTGCCGCATATACGGCAAATGATCTTATTGTGGTCATCTTCCTTCCCCGTAACGCTGTCGACGACAACCTGTCATATCTCACAAGGATGCCGGGCTGCCCCTCCTCTTCTACATACAATGGCTTCACCCACCGGCTGCCACTCTGCCTGGGCCCCAATGGTGGGGCCACACACCTATTGCTGCCAGAGGCAACCCCCACCCCAACCCCTCCCTCCGTTCGGGCCTGCTTTGCCCTTGAGGGTGCATTTCCGCCCTCGCCGCCGGCCACGCGCTTCACCCCGCTTACAAAGGCGGCCCCCGATGCTGTCAATGGGCCTCAGGTGTCACCACCGGCACAGATGCAACCCCCACCCTATTGCTCACTGACGCGCCCTCGCGATCCCTAGCCGGCGACAGACTTTTAGATGCCCCAACAACTGGTGGTTGTTGTAGGTTCAAAGCCCCCACCATGCCGGGTTCCTGATCCGAGTCCCCCAGGTCCCCCGTCACCATATGCGCAAAGTCAAACAGGTCCGGGAGCAGGGCACTGCCACCAATGGACGCCCCCTGGTCTTCCCCCCCTGCCGCTGCCACCGCCATCCCCGCATGCCCAGATCCCTCACCTTGGGGGGTGGGAGACAGCCTTTCCGGGCGCCCCTCCATCTGGCCCCGGGCATCCCTTGCCTCAGGCTGTGGGGGCCCGCCTTGGTGACGTCGGGTTGGGGGCCGGGATTCCCCAACCTTTAGAAGCTGCCGCCGTTGTGTCTGCTTGGTCTTGCCACCCATTGCAACAAGTGCAAACTGTGCTGCACGGTAGTAGGGGCATCACGTTTATGGACCGTGGGGTGCGCGGCCCACGTGTCAAATTCAATCGCTTCATTCTTATTGGTCCACGCATGAATTTGATGTTGGTATGTACTGTGGAACGGCCTCCAGAACGGGTTCTAGGATGGCCTAGGATGGCCTTCGGAATGGCTTGGAATGGACTCTGGACCGGTCTGGAACGGACTCCTAGGTGGGCCGTACTACCCTGGAATATAATTGGGACGGCTGCACACTGCTCCAGATCCGTCCCAGTCCTTTCCAGCCCAGGGACGGATCCGTCCTTGGCCGTTCCTAAGCCTGCCGGCCCAAGGATAGGGACGGACTCTGGTCCGTCCCCGTTCTTAATCCATCCCCATTCCTGGACAGCCCACCTCTGGGTGGATTCGGCCTAGCACAAGCCCATACGGAGTGCTAGTATTGTTTATTCCAAAGAAGGATGGAAATGGTGGCTCTGCATTGACTACAAAGCTTTGAATAAAATCACTATTAAGAATCGGCACCCTCTCCTAAAGGTGGAAGAACTTATGAACAATCTCCACGGAGCATAGCATTTCACAAAAATTAACTTGGGATATCATCAAATATGGGTCAAAGAGGACGACGTTTAAAAGGACTTGTGTGCCATATCATCACTATATTATCCATCACACTGAGGCCTCGTCTGCCTTGAAGGTGGTGCCTTCTCTATTTTGGTTCCAGAGGCTCATGTCTGCGATTGGGGTTAGTGGGCTCTCAACTCTGATGTTGTTTGGGCCTATGTTGACTTGCAAGTCACTCGTTTGGGCCTATATGGACTTGCAATGGCAGCGCCGCCCCACATCCTATGATTTCTGATTGCTTGGCTAGATGGTGTTTTGGGCGGATTCCCTATGTTGGAAAATCTACAAGATCTTCAGTGAGACATCTCATACTACCCCTGCTGGGCCCTCATGATCTTTATCTTTCCTCCCATCTTGGGTGTTTTCTGCCCCCCATTCTGGTTCTTCCCTAGCCCCTCATGGGTACCGGATAGTTAAGGATTTGGCAAAACTCTCCTTGGGGTGAATGCACCCAAAAGATGATTTAGTTGTGGGATATTTTGGATGTTGGATTATAATATATGTGGATGTGTGGACATGGTTTTTTGATATCTGTAACATATTCGACGAGTTGGTAAAAGTGACTATAATTGTTTTTGCTAACTTATGGCCTGGGTGGGCAGAATTGCAGGGCTGAACATAAATATTGGTTACGCATAGTACGCAAGGTTATGGTAGGCTTGGAATTAGGGTGGGAGAATTTGATTGACTCAAGGGTGAGTTTGTTGACGTTGTGTTCTAGTCTTGGCGAAGGGACACACAGGTTGTGGCGCCAAGGATCCTTGGGGCCTTAAAATATGATAGAACGACTTTCCATAGCTCCGAATGAGCTGCAAGCGGCGGCACCACCTTAAGGAGCTATCAAGAGCCATACTATACTTTTTTTTTCTCTCCCTCCCACCCACCGCCGTGCTTTGGACGCTATGATGGGATATTTAATATGTTTCTTGCTCTTTGTGTTATCTGGGACCGAAAAAGGCAAAACTCACCTTAGGGTGAATGCACCCAAAGATGAATATTAACTGTGGGATATTCTGGACATTAAAATCTGGTATGTGTGGATGTGTGGACATGGGTTTTCCATATCTGTCGCATGTGCAACGATTTGGGAAAAGTGGTTGTAAATGCTTTTTGTAGCATGTGCCCTGGGTGGGTAGAATTGCATGCTAAATGCAAGCCACACTTCCTCCGTGCCACTGGTGCATCAAACTGCCGCCAAAAACCAGACTTACATATGCCCCAAATGACATGCCGCTCCATCACCCCCAGGCTGCCATGATGGCCCTGGGTGCCATCCTTAGTAATGCACCAGAACACATCGCTTATTACAAGCCCCATTCCTTGCCGCCTGGGGACAAATTGTGAAAGCCATCATTCGGTGACCAAGACACAAATGTGGCTAGCAAATGTTGGTCATGCTATGGGAAATCGAACAAGGCCTTACGGGACACTTGCAACACTGACCACCCAGGAATCAATATAATCAGCTTAGAATCTTGCAGGAAATTATGGTCTCTCTTACTTTTAAGACCTGCAGTTGATTGCTTGAAGAAGTTGTTTTGATTAAAGTTGCTTGCTCTTTAAAGAGCTCCAAATAGCAAGCAGCTTGAATCAAAACAACTTCTTAAGCAGTCAGCTCCAGGTCCTTATGAACCTAGTCAGGAGCAGCTTATATAAGTCGAAACTGATTAGGTTGATACAAATCATCAATTCAACTTTGGCCCGTCAATGTTACAATGGTGTTGAATGGCTGGGCGGTGAAGCGAAAGTGACAATGTTTTGATGCAACGCCCTCCTGTATATCCTGGGAACCATGGTGGAGATTCTGCTGCATTCCTCCACCTGTCTTTCATTTCTTGCAAACAAATTTGTACATTGGATAGGGAACAATAGCAACAAAGGAGAAACAATGTGTATACAAGGCCGCAAAATCTCACCCACACAGCAATGGCTTCATCGCCTTTCTGTTGGGGGTTTTGTTTGGAATGAGTGTGTCTTTGGGATCCATCTATGTTAGCGTTGCAAGGGATCGAAGTTTTTTCACAGATCGGATTCATGTACAATGTTGTTTCCCAGCTGCCATCGTCAGACTCATCTGGATTTCTATCTAACTTGCTAGTTGGGTTAGTTCAATACAATTATTACAAAGTGACGCTCGTTCAACTTTCTACTATACCCCACAAGGGAATTTTGGCGGATGCCAGAATTCTAGCTTCGAGTGCTCGTTTGTTTTCGAACACGAAAATTCCTATTGGTTGCGCACCATTGCTCTGAAACCAAAGTGTGACACCAAACAATCTGGTTTGGCATTCAATCACTAAACCCGTTGTGTACTTATTCACCTTACAGCAGCACTAAACTGAAGTGCTACAATGCTAAAGCACTATACTAAAGCGCTACAACTGTCCATCGTCCGCTGTGATAAATCGTTGTTTATTACATAATTCTTCCCATATTGTCCCAACTTTTCTGTAATACTGTAACAATACATGATGGCTGTAGTCTGTGCTCATTCCCTCGTATGCCTATTGGTGTACCACATCATATCTAATTCAACATGCAAAGCTGCCAGTTGCATTCACAGTCAGATTTCGCCTTTCCCAAGCGCTGATTCCAAGCCAAGTCTGAGTTCAGAATATATTCACCTCTCAAAATTGTAGCTGCATCACAACTTCGGTATGGTTGTGCAGCTTCCGCTCGTCTGGGATATGAAACTGCCGGAAGCGCGCAACCTTGGGAAGGCGACCAACACACAGAACTACGATTCTCCCCTCTCCCCTGCTGTGTAGCTGCCTCCATCGCATTCGCCTCTGTGACAGCCATCCGCGGATTGCTGTGCGCCGCCGCTGATATCTGTCGTGCCTCCGCTGCCCAGGACACAACAGCTCCCACCCGAGGGATACCCCCGGCCACGCTTTTGTTGCGACACGAGTTGGAGCCGCAGGCCTGTAGGTGTTGTGTGAGCCCCGTCGTCTGGCTCACGGGTGGCTTGTCAAACCCCGAGGCCCGCCAGCTGCATGTTTACGTGAGGCGAATGTGGAACCTGCTGTGTTCGTCGCGTCTCGGTGGTCGGATGGCTCGCAGGGGCCGCCCCCCAGGCGGACGTGGCAGTGACCCAGGAGGTCATCTGGCCTGCCCTATCCACCCAATCCTGTGTACATGACAGTGGGTGCTTCGACGCATTTGCGACCTTGGCGTGCGCAGGGGAGTTTGAAGGCCTCCGGCGGCGACAGCGCTGTCTCATTGGGCCAGGGCCGCGGCTGCCAGGCTTGCAGACGGGCCCTCCTGCAGACAAGCGCGCCGCCGCGCGGCCCGCACCTCGACTTCACCCTTTTCGCGCACGGTGACGAGTCCTGGGTTCTGGGAGTGACCGAACCATCTGTACTTAATTCAGTAGTGAGGGTGAGTACGGGGCGTGGGCGTTTCCCTTTCGCGTTGCGGGGATCGGGCGGTTGCGGCCTGCGGCGGTGGACGCCCAGGGGAATCGCCTTGAGGTTGGCGGCGGTGGCGCGCATGGTGACACGGAACCGACGTGTGTCTTCGTCCGCCCGTTCGTGTGCTCGTTGAATCCTCTTTCCTCGTTGGTTTCGTTCACTTCGGTGAGGTGGGACTTGCGCTGGTTTAACGTTCTGCCGTGGTCGGGTGCGGTGTTGTTATGGCCGTGCTCTCTTTCAGTCATCGGATGGGGGGACGCTGTAGTTGGAGCCGCGTGCACGAGCTTCCACCCACTCACTTTGTGTGCGGAAATTTCGTGCACATTGGCTGCGGCTCACGGGGAGCCTTTGGCTGTCGAAGCGAAGCAAGCATCAGGGTCGCGCTCCGGGCCGGTTGCTCCTTCCCGCTGGCTCGTTGGAGATGCGGCCCCTTCGCTGCCGTGGGAGGCGCCGGTCAGGTCATGCGTTTAGCGGCTCCTGTAGTTGCTGGTTGGGGCGGCCACCAGTTTCGTCAGTCGGCTGAGTCGGGTCAGTACGGCCGACCGGTCTCCCCTTCGCTGTGATTATTGCAGGGAAGGGCGCCTTTGAGATTGCCATCCTGTTGGCGGGCCCACTTGCGCGACACTGTTCTCCTTTGAGCCGAGCGCAACGTGTTCCAAGCAGTCGCGTGCATCGACGCTCGACGACCCTCACGCGCTTCCCGCATGACTAACTGGATCAGCACGCCGCCCGCGGGGCTTGACGATGCGGAACCCCGACATTTACGGAGCCTGTCCGCCTTTCCGGTTGAGCTATCGCCCGTCTTGTGCAGGTGCGCACAGCAATCAGCCATGGAGGGGTCGCCCGGAGGCCCGAAACAGAACAATAGTCTCAACCCGACTTCGAACTCCCAAGTTATGTCGTCCCAGGCGGCGAGGCCGTCCATTCGTGGCCCCCCGGCCGGTGGCAGGGCCCACGACAGTAACGGCTCTCGACCGGTGCCGGCTGGTACTGGACACGCGGTGGCACGCCATCAACCGCCGCCCGGCCTGTTGCTGCAGAGTTCGGGAGGGCGGGGGCGCGGCGGTCAGGTCGGCGCACCCAATAACATGACGCCGGCGGCATTGTTTGCCAACCTGCTGGCTGCGCACAATGTCGGCCACGGCCACGGTCAGGGGCTCAGCGTCGCGGGCGTCGGCGCGAAGCCCAATTTCCCGCCGGAGCTCCTGAAATCAATATCAGTAGCCGCACACGGGCTCCCCGGCGTGCACACTTCGAAGCAGATGTCGAGGCCACAGACCGCTCTGCCGGAAGGAAGGTACCAGAGGACCGTGGCTGTGGCGGTGAGCGAGGGGGTTCAGGGGAGTGGGAATGGGCCGCCCCTGGTCGTCCAGTCCAAGGCCCCTGGCCAGGCTCCCAGGTCCAGGTCTGGCCCGAAGGTTGACCAGAAGAACATGCCATCCCAGCTGGCCAGCAGGGTGCGGCAGCTGGGACTCCAGGGCGGCCTGCAAAGTGGCAGGACACTCCAAGTACAGGGTGTGAACAGTGGGCAGAGTGGCAACATTGTGATAGCCCCGTCGGCCCCCGCCAGTCACAGCGGCCAGAGGGAGGGCTTCCCCCTGCCGCAGGACACAGGCCGACAGACCTTGGCCTCTGCAAATAGTCTTGCCAGGACTTTGGGGCCCCTGATGCAGCAGCAGGACAGACCAAACCAGAGGACCCATGGCGTGCATGTGGGCTCGACCATGAGCACACCCCCAGCAAAGGCCCCACAGCAACGGGCTAATGTGACCAGCGCTTCACGGGTACCCACGAGCGTGGCACTGAATCTTGCCCCCATGATGCTGAAAGGCACAAGCAGCAGCGCCAACCTGCCAGGCAACTTGACGCTTGTGCCATCGTTCCTGGTTCAGATGCCTGGTGGCCAGTTCCGCCTGGTCAACTCCTCACCCTTCTTGGGCCTCAGGGAGGAGGGGCAGGGAGCCCCAAGCGATGGCACGTCAAACGTTGGTGACAAAGGGAAGCAGAGTCCTGCCATGCCGGCCACCATCCAGCCAATGTCACGGCCTGAAGCAAAGAGCAGCAAAGCAATCTCTTCCCCTACAGCTGTCCAGCTGAGCATGTCAAGACCTTTCGGAAGGACTGTACCAATGGAGAGGCCCCAAAGACTGCCCAACGTAATTACAACCATCCCACAGGAGGCTAAGGCCCAACAGCCGTTCCATTTTTCAGCAGCAAGCTTGGGCATGATGAAGTCAGATGCAGGCACCCCAAGGGCACGATTCCCTCAGAGTTACAGGGTCAAGGAGCCAGCTCTGTTGCGGAGGAGGACACAACAGGAGGAAGAGCAGCATGGACTGGCAGCAGTGGCATCACCAGTTACGCTGAGCGGAACAAGCATGAATGACCGTGACCAACAACTGGTGCATGGCCATAATTCGGAAGGGAACGTGTCTGACAAGGAGGACAAGGACATGATATCAGTGGCGGAAAGCCTGAAAGACCTGTCCAGCATGGAGATGCGTCAAGCGTCAGACAGCCCCCCTCAGCAGGCAACAGGCACACCAGAAAGGGAGGCTGCTCACGACGTGGACAGCACGAGTTTCAGCCACAAAGATAGGACTGGGGAAGCCAGCGACAGATCTGGTACTGGTACCGATGCGTTTTCTGGTTTGGATGTTCTTATTGATGCTGCAACAAAGACAGAGGGGGAATTCTTTCGCAGCCTTTCAAAGCCATCTGCCAGGTAAAGTTTGTTATCTGCTGGAGCTGCTTGCAGTTGCTGCTACATTTAAACAGGTTTGCATTGGTTGTGTAGTGTGGCAGCACTTGGCATCAGTTGCAATTTGACGCAAGTGAAAGTGTGGTGGCACCTTGCTTTGTTGATCGGTCAATAAGTAAGTGTGACAGCTCGTAGACCTGCTCTGTGTTTGTGCTGTTGTTCCACCCCTGTTCTTGCAGCTTTGTGCATGTGCTGATGCTTGTTGCAACCTTGGTTTGTGCAGCCGTGGAATTTCGAAGCGTCGCCGTGGGATTCATGGCCCAATACATATCTCTAGAAGCTCCACTCCAGTTGCTGACAGCATCCCCAGTGCTTTCAGGCTGCACCATCGATACATGGGCATCAGCATAGTATTGCGCAGTGGAAAGTATGTGGCACGCTGCCGGCACAAGGGCGAGGCAATAGAGATAGGCCAGTTTGATTCTGCCGAGAGTGCAGCAAAGGCTTACGATCGCACGATCCTGGGTCTGAGAGGTTGGGATGCCCGCACTAACTTTCCCAAGGAGGACTACATGAAGTTTGAGGTGGAGAACACTGCACGTGCATTCAAGACTAAAGAGAGCCAGAGGAGCAGGGTGGGAGGGCGCCGGAGGAGGGAGTCATGGTCGCCATGGGCAAGGGCAGCACAGACTCTCCTGGGTCCAGAGCGCTCAGATGCAAGCACGTGTGCGCCCAGGTCATTGAAGCTTGGGGAAGCCATGCCAGAAGCACGAACAGCACAAGTGCAGCGCATGATGACGGTGCTCAGCCAACTGAGAATGCAGAACCCCGTCGTGTTTGACGAGGCCCTGGCCAAAGTGCAGAGCGCAGCTTTCAGTGGAGATTCCAGCGCTGTGCCAGCCGATGCACCCAACGGCCAACCCCTCCCACTGCTGCAGGACATCGATCAGCCAACCCAGAACATTGAGGAGACCCTGAAGGCGGTCCTGACCCGTGTCGAGGTGCTGCAGAAATTGGTGGCTTCTGGGAACGGGTCTCAGGAAGATAGGATGTCACTGGAGCAGCACAGGTATGCCGCAGAGGTGCTGCAGAACATTCTGAACGCCAAGACAACGAGGCAGGGGAATTGCGCCCAGACATCGACGCCCGGGGCGCTGGGCAGACCGATGCACATAAAGAGCGATCCGGACACTTACTCTGCCGCCTCCGACCGAGGTGGGGAGCCGAGCTGGATAGCCCAGCCAGGGGTCAGCCACGGGCAGTGGAGGAAGGGCGGTAGCCAAGCTTTTGGTTTCGACCGCGATGGTGGCGACGCACGGGTCTCCGGCCCATCGAGGTTCGCCGCCCCAGGGGCGCGTTGCGCGAATGAGGTCGGCCATACGGGCGCGGGGTTCGGTCTGCTGCCTTTCCAGCCGACGCGCCTGGCGGGCAGGAAGAGCTGCCATCCGTCGGACGCGCCGGGCCGAGCGTCCGGCGCCGCCAGGCCGCTCGGCGGACTCGAGAAGCTGGGCGACCTGTCCGGCAAGGTGCAGACCATCCTGTCCGGCGGCTCCCTGCGCCGGCTGGGCCTGGACAACGGCAGGTGCCCGCTGTCGCCCAAGGTGCCGTCCCGCCGGCCGCTGGCCGTGGCGCGGAGGTCCGCCCGGAACTGCCCGCGACGGGACACGGACATCTGGGTGATGCCCTCTCTGCGCGGCAGGGGTGCGCGGCGGCCAACGGGATCGGGCCTAGGCCGGTCCACCTTTATTGACCCGGACGCGGACGACGCCGAGGAAGAGCTGGACGACCGCGCTCGTCGCGGACGAACAGTGTATCGATACGGGCGACGGACCGTGCCCAGGCGGACCGTGGGGACGGGCCGTGGGCGCGGGAGGGGGTACCGGGGTCGAGGGCGGGGCCGCGGGGCCCGCCGCGGCACCGGCAGGGGCCGCCAGAGGAGAGCAGTGGCGATCGGTAGTTGGGAGACGCCGCCGGTGGGCGGCCAGGGGAAGAATGGGGAAATTTGCGAACTCGTTGGCGCCCGTGAGAGCGACGTGGTGATTGAGGAGGTGGCGGAGGCGCTGGCGTTCATGAGGGAGGAGGGTGGGCAGGGGTCTCGGGACCACGGCGGCGAGACGCGACCGTCAAAAGAGTCGTCGAACGGGCGGCGCGAGGAAGGGGCGGTGGGTGACGTGAGGGTGGAAGCTGCGCGGCAGGTGTGCGTGGAGGAGGGAGGTGCCACTGGCGGGGAGGGGGGAGAGGAGGAAGAGTGGGAAGAGTCGGAAAGCCTGGCGCCGCCCGCGGCCGGCCAGCCCGGGGTCATCGGGAACGAGGAGCTGAAGCGCTACAGGGAGAGCTTGGGATGGGGGAAGCTGCTGGCGTGCTCGCTGTGGCCCAAGAAGCGTGGCGGGGGCATGCTGGCCAAGTCGTTCGACGGCAATTACAAGGGGCACGGCCACAGGGTGATGCTGTTGGACGTGAGGGACGAACTTTTCAAGGGCGTCGGCAGGGGCGGTGGGGATGACCCGATCAGTCAGCAGGCGGGCCTGTGATTGAAGGGGGATGCCGGCCAAGTTGTAATTCTGATGAGGCACGGGTGCTTGCTTTTTGATCCGTGTGGTTCCGATTGCTCCAGTGGCTTGAGGCGTGGTGGGGTTGGGATGCCAATGAATGGGATCAAGTCGGGCAGCTCGTGATTCAGTCGCGGCGATGGGGGGTGGCCTTCGGGTGGGAATGCTTTGGGGTGCAGTGTTACTTCTGGAAGGTGGCTTGTTCGGGCAGGATATGTAACAGCAGACTATTAACTCGTACCCTGCTGGCAGTGCTGATTTGCGTCAGCTTTCGCCCGACCGTTCGAGTATAGAAGAAAGTGTACAACAGCACCCCTTCGTGAATTATCAGCTTGTATATGCGCAGTCTCTCCAAGGGTGCATTGTTACACTTTGATACTTCATTTCTGCTTTGCGGGATCCTCTTTTCACCCGACACGCACACTGGCCGAGTGTATTGAAAGCAGTATCCTCAGTGTTCCACCTTACAAATGCCCATGACCGTCACACACAACATACACTTAGATTCGCAGTGCAAACCAAGGAGTAATAAAACCAAGTAAATGGTAATGTACCAGAAAAAACAACCCGAAACTAACCTCATCCACATGGGTGGGTCATCATCGAAATCCGTGGATTACATTTGTCACAAAATGACAAAACACAGCCCGTGCACCTTATAGGCGATGATGGGCGTGGAAACCAAGCAGATAATATGTTCAGAATCGATTATTCCACATCGCCACTCCCTATTGTCCCATGAAATGCAGTGAGCAGGCACGAGTAATAAAACCCCTGTGGATTATGTTCAGTGTACGTAGCGAAGAGAAATCAGTCCCAACCTTCATGCTCCATGTCCCACGCGAGCCCAAGCGCATCGTACGTATGTTAGAAAGCGCATCAAGATTCCAAGGCCTTGTGGCACTAGTGCAGAAATGTCCCACGGAATTGTTGCATCTACCAAACGCCTCGCAGATTCATGGCATGCGAAACGGGCATTTGAAAAGGTTGGACAATCCAGGAAAATATGTGCACAATCCTCCCACCAAAATCCACACATACGGCAAGCTGGCGAATTAAAGAGCTGGCAGCGAAAAAGAAAAAATCGACATGGAAAAGCATCAGCCAAAAATTGACATAGAAAGGCGACTTCTGCTCGTGAGAAGGGCTTTGCCCAATCAAGAGAAAGTGTGAATATCCAATTCACAGCCAAGGCAGAATGCAGCGCTGCTGTCCGCTGCCAATCATGATTAGCCCGTGCATTGTAGTATTTGGTCACGCGCCACTTGATAGCTTGGGCACAATGGGTCATCCTCGGAGCTCGAGCGCCTGAAGCTCCCACCCCAGCACTGGCTATAGTCGCAAGGCCATCTACTGCTTCGTTTTGCACCACGTCGGCATGGCCGGGCACCCACTGTAAACAGACACGGCACCCAGCTGCAATGATCTCTAGAAGGAGGCGCCGTGCCTCCGCCACTGTCGTTGTGCAGTTCCTCCCACCAACCAACGCCAAAATGGCTGCCTGTGAGTCTGTGACAAAACGAGCCTCCACCACTGCTCTCCAGCTCCTGATCAGAATACCACCCAACTCAGCGCCCAGGCGGATCAACTCCAACTCTAACCCAGTGCTAGAGTGTAATTCTACTGATCCACGGGAGACGCCGAAGAAAGCATCCTGGTTTCCAAAAGTCCACAGAGCTGCAGCCCCAGCACAATAATCCTTCACTGAGCCATCAGAAAACGCCCACGGCACTTCGTCCTGGGCAATGCCACATTCATGGTGCAACACAGTGGCTGCAGCCTCCTTTGTAGGTGGCATGATAATATCCACCGGCAGCCTCTCCGCCCATGGCTCGAATGGCCATAAGCAAAGCCGCTCAATCGCTGGTGTTTCATCCAAAACGTCCTTAGGGAGAGCGCCCTCCCTGGCCATGTGCCCAAGCTCGGAAACAAGCAAGTCCCATGGAGAGAAATTGGTTGCCACGAACCACCCCTCTGGGGCCCATGGGCCCTGCCGCAGATCCAACCCACAAGTCATGCATATCCAAAAACAAACAAGTAGTCTCCTCACCTCCTCCCGTGGGTGCCGTTGCCCTACCAGCAACCTTGCTGCATCTGTCTGGGTTGGCTTGAGGAGGCCGCAAGCTAGGCGCCCTGCCACAACCACCGTCCTTGCAATGGCCGGCATGCGGGCACCAATGGAGGAGGCAATTGCCCAGGCAGGTGCCGCATAGTATAGAGCGGGGAGGGCAGCCCCTGTCGCCAAGAAGCAGATAACATGTGGGTGGGCCCCCCAGTATATACCACAATGGCGCTGAATAAGCCAGAGACTAGCCCGGCATCTGGTGCGCGCTTCAGTCACATGGTCTCTCCAATACAATTTGTTGTCAATTGTCACCCCAAGTAATCGCATGGTCATTTGAGGGGTGAGAATATGATGGCCCAACTTTGAAAACATAGATGTATGCAGATCCGGAGGTGGCAAAGGTGCAGTAACACATTCTTGGATGGGCTAAACTCCATACAAGACTATATTGTCCACTTGTACAGTCGATTCAATGTCACCTAGAGCCGCCAACAACCCCTACCCAACCTGTCCATCTCAAGCCAAATGATTAAATTATCAGCATAGCCCTGCACCTCCACCAGCCCCTCAACGGCTTTTATGACTGGGTCAACGAAAATAAGGAATAAAATTGGTGAGAGTGGTGGCCCTTGGGGCACACCAAATGCCAAATACCATATCATTGCACAATCACCCACACTGAAGTTAGCCCGGCGATCCCCAAGGAAACTTGTTGTCCATCGTGTGATATAATCTGGTACTCCAATCTTTTGCATTTGAAAAAGCAAATTGGTGCCCCAAACCCTATCATAAGCACCTTTCAAATCCAGAGAAATTGCACTAACTTGTCTACCTCGTTTGAAGACCATGGTGACATCCTCCACAAAGCGCCAAAGGGCAATTTCTGTACTGTTATATTTTCTAAAACCAAATTGGTTGGCTGGTAATTTTTTATGATGCTCAAGCCAATACCTTAGCCTTTTTGTCATCACATGTTCGACCAATTTCCCCATGACAGACAACAATGAAATGTGCCTAAAAAATCCAGGTAAGGTCAAGTCCTGGCCCACATTGGGAATTGCAATTGCGATCACCTTTTTCCATGACACCGGAAAATATTGTAATCTAAAGCTAGCCCTTGTAATCGTGGTCAGAATGGGCGTCATTATTGCGTCTGTTTGTCACAGTCACTTGTTAGTAATATCATCGAAAACTGTAGCTCCGGTGGCCTTAGTATGTAGAATTGCATTTTTGGCCTCATGATATGTAACGCACTCAAAGAAGCTTACATCTGTAGGATGCTGAGTCATCCAGTGCTGTATGAATTGCATCATTCTGTCCTATTGTTATATCCAAGGGTGATCAAGGGTGGTGGAAAATTGTTTGTTCAAGTTGGCTGCCTTGGCGAAGTCAGTGTTGACAAAATTACCATCACAATCATGAAGTTTTCTGATTTGATGTGTAGAGCCATGCCGGGCGATTTTTTGCAGCTTGTCCCAAGCATTCTGACTAGCAGTGCCCTCACAAAATTGGGTCCACATGTCCTTTTTGGCTTGTCTGATGGCATCCTTGAATGTCCGTCTAGCAGCCTTGTAAGCCAAATGATCCGCTTGATGGCATGTTTGTCGCCATTGAAAATATGTTTTGTTGCATGCCTTTCAAAGAATACCCAGCTCTGGGTGCCACCACGGCTTCGAGTACTGGCAGCTGTGTTTGGTCAGGATTGCTGCCTTGATTGCAATCCCTATGGAAGTGGTGACATCATCCACCAAACGGTCTAGGTCTTATGGGGTGGTGAGGATGGCAGTCCTGCAACCCCTATCCTCTAATTCCCATGCAAGGCATCGTCTAAATTGATGCCAATTGGCTTTCTTCCAATTGAGTGAGTGCATGGCAGAGTTTTGGTCCGGTTGGCAATTGAGCGATTAAAAGATGGGCTGATAGTCGGAGAAAAAGTGGCCTTTAAGAACTTGCCAATTAGTCACCAACTTGTTGATCCCTTGACTACCCACTATGATGTCAATCCAAGTGTCATGGCCATAAGTGGGGCGAAAAGTCGGTTCAGCCCCATCTTCATTCAGAATAACATAATTGTGCTCCAAACAAAATTCTTCAAGTAAGTGTCCTTGGGAATTTGTCAGAACATTGCTCGGTCCCCAGGCGGGCGAGTGGCCATTGCCATCAGCACCGATCAGAATGAATGGGGTGACCTCTAGAGGTGGCCATCTCTGTCCATCCACAACAGAATTTGGTTGGCTCTGTAAAAATTCCGTACAGTCAACAGAATTTGTGAGCGGGTCACAGAGAGAAAAAGTGTTTTACAGAAATGGGCGGGGCTATGCTGATGTCAGCATAAACGGGTACAAAGATCAACACAGCCTTCCAGAATGGAACCACGGGTTACAGAATTTGCGCCGCAGCCGACGGATGACAGGCTCCTATAATGGAACCGTTGACCGAACCACAGAGGTCGACAGAATTCCATCAAAGTTCACGGAGCAAGTACGGACACGTGTACTAAGTATAAAGTACAATGTGCTTTGGCAAAGGTGATGGATAACCGCTGCAGAGCGGGTCCCACTCCCAGACTAGACGGCCAGACGCCTTGTTTATAGTAGGTTGTATTAATAAATGTAGTCTAGCATTGGCAAGGGATGGCCGGGAAAGAACAGCGGGTTGCGTAACTGGTCTAGCAAGGAGTACCGGCCGAGGCAGCATTTATGATGGTATAGACTGCAAATAGGTAGACATGCGTTGTTTATACATGTATTAATATTGCACCTCGTTATATCACTGTTGTGGCCCGTATATAGAGGCAAAGGTTGTTGGACACAGAGAAAAAATCCGCTTGGAAAAAATTGCCTCCAACAGAAACTGCCGCTGACCAACAGAACACTACCGGAATCTCCAAGTTCCTAACGGATAGCAACGGAACGCAAGGAAAGGCAACGGAAAAAAAGCACTTTTACAGAAAACGGTGGCTGCAAACACCCCCTTGTCGGACAGCTCCAGAGCCAAAAAATTGAAAGCTGATGTGGCATGAATGGCTACAAAAACCAGGCCCCGGCAAAGTAACAGAAAATTGACGGACGGATTGTTTGTGTTCAAAAAAGTACAGAAGCAAATTAACAGAAAAAAAGCTGAGCGGCCACGTCTAGTGACCTCCCATAATGATTGGCTCACAATTTCCTAGCTGGTCAAACCCCACAACACTGCCCCGTTGAATGTAGCTGGAGATATCGCCAGGCGTCTTGGTGCCCCACTTTATACTAATACACAAGTATCTCTGTCTGCCATATGGGTGGGCTGCCACGCATACAGAGTATCACTGACCAGTACAACAGCTTGGGGCCGGTCTAGTTGCTCGTTAGCAAAGATGTGGTAAGTAGTTGTCAAGTTGGAGGCATTGATGATGGCGTTCGGAGGGTCTTAGAGGAGTAGGATATCGATGGCATACTGTCGGGCGTAGTCGATTATTATTTGTAAAGCTTCAGCACATATTCGCAGGTTGAACTAGAGGATGCGCAGTGCCCTGTCGGGCTGGGCCATCATGAGGACAGACGGGCGCCCTCAGCGCCCTCCGACCTAGTTCCTGTAGGTCCTGGGGATAGGGAGGAGGCCTGTCGCCTTTTGGGGTATGCACGGGAGTTATGGTCTCCCTTCCTTAAGGGACAGTGTGTGCAATATGGGGCATTGCGGTAGAATGTGGCCTTATGGCCTGGGCGCTGGCACTAGGCACAGGTGATCGTCGGTGTCTCGAAAGAGTGCATGGCACACCGTCCAAAGCCCAGCACTACCACACCCGCATCAACAAGGGCCTCCACGAACGGGACTGGCAGGTCCATTTTAGTTGACATGGATGGACACAAGAGCCAGCTTGAGGGCCCTCCCGGAGTCGTCGGCAAATGCGCTGCAAGTGTAGGATGCCAGCTGCCAAATCCTCCTCAGAGACGCCGGGGAAGCGGTCCCCATTGTAGGTGAGGAATTCACGGCGGAGGTCGTCCAGGCTGGTGTCAAGGGGGATGCACGGCAGCACGACACTAGTGGTAGGTCATGCATCATTGGCATCCTAGATCCAGGTATCCCAAACGCCAAATTCGTCCAATGAAAGATTGTTCAGCTGTTGAGCAGCCGTCCATGCAGCCGGTGTGAGCTCGATCAGTAGGTTGCCCCTAGTTGTGCATTTTCCGTGAGGCACATGAATGGCGTTCTTGCCTCGAGGGTCAGGACAAGAACATTGTAGGGTGGCATTGGTGGATTGTGAAAAAGAGCGCTCAGACAGTTGGCAGCGATGGATGGCAGGGTCCTGGGGTGGCAACCGCAGCGTCCTTACGCCTCGTCAAGGGGCGGAAGCTGTAGAGGGGGGGCCCGGTTTGGTCATAGTAGAGAGTGGGACCATAGTGCTCTGCATAGCCTCATGTGGTGGCACTGATTTGCTTGATCCAGTGTGGGAGGTGCTATGGCCCGGGGGGGCGGGAAGAGGGGTGTGCAGCTGTAAAATAGCTGCAACCTAGAGTCCAGCATCGGCGGCCATGACAATCGGGTGGAGGCTCGCCGCCTTCTGGGCAAGTGTGTGAAGGAGGGTCTCAATAGAGAGACCGCCCGTGCTTGATGGCACCGTGCTATCCTCCACAGACTAGAGAAAGCATGCCACGCAATGTAGGATGGCGCCCATGGGTTTGGGGACTGGGGGTGGTGGTGCCACGGGCCGCATCAGCATAATTGCACTGGCAACACTGTGGAGCAACCCCTCCAAACTGCATCTGGGGCTGGGAATGCTAGGGTGTGTTAGACGAAATGGGCTTGGTCGCTCCTCGGGACTCCGTGGGAAAATCATCCCGCCCAATTAATAGGGGAGGGGGTAGGAAAGAATGAATCGGAGGCACAACAAAGCCCTTGAAAGTTTTGGCCATGGGTGTAGGAGGCTGTGGGGTGGTGTGTTCAGAGGCATGGCAGTGATCAGGCGTCCCCCCACTGATCGTGGAGTGGGGTGAACCCCTAATGCATTTTGGCAGTGCTTTGAGTGTTGCTTGGTTGGCGAAGAATGAGGGGAAGGGGCTGCTAGCTGGGTAGCCTGATAACGCATAGTAACCTTATAAAGCTTCGACCTGTGCTGTGTGAGCTTGGCCGCGAGGGCCTTCCGCGAGGCCTCAGGCAGGATCTTGAGTTGGAGGCGGCCACATTCGGCGAGCAAGTGCATATGCAAATAGCTGTCCAGTGAGATGGAGTAGCCTCCCCAGTCTGGGGGGTCGAAAGGAATGGGAGAAAGTGGCCAGTGTTCAAGAGCCATTGAGACAACCTCCTTGTCTGTGGCTACTGCCTCTTCAACCACCTCTGCAGCAATGAGGGCCTTGTGCTTGGCACCACCAACAGGCGCCGGGGGCATGACCTCAATAACCGCCCCATCCTCGTCGTGCACCAGGGCTGCAAAGGGGTTGCTGAGGGCTAGAGGAGGGGGCATCACCACCCCCGGCACTGTAGATGCTGGTGCCAAGGCGTGCAGGGCGGCAAAGCCATCGTTGTAGTTGGGCCAGGCAGGCTACCCCCAGACCCATTTTATCATTAGGCTCTGCGTGTGCGTCAGAGGGGCCGTTTCTAGCTTCCCCAGTTCCGAGGCCCCCTACACGTCATGCCCAACACCACTATCATACAAGGGGTCACAATCGTTGTGCCCGACATCTCCTTGCAGTGCAGGGGCTCCAATAGCCAGATTGGTTCCTAGGTAGAGGTGGCCGCTCAACTTTTTTTTGTCAATTTATTTCTGTAACTTTTTTGAACACAAACAATCTGTCCGTCGATTTTCTATAACTTTGCCGGGGCCGGGTTTCTGTAGCCGTTCATGCCACATCAGCTTTCAATTTTTTAGCTCTGGATCTATCCGTTGAGTGGGTGTTTGCATCCACCGGTTTCTGTAAAAGTGCTTTTTTCCGTTGCCTTTCCTGGCATTCCGTTGCCATCCATTAGGGACTTTGAGATTTCGGTAGTGTTCCATTGGTCAGCAGCAGTTTCCGTAGGAGGCAATTTTTTCCAAGCGGATTTTTTCTCTGTGTCCAGCAACTTTTGCCTCCAGATATGGGCCACAACAGTGACATAACGAGTTCCAATATTAATACATGTTTAAACAACGCATATCTACCTATTTGTAGTCCATACCATCATAAATAAATACGCATGAATAAATAAATATACATAAATACTACCTCGGCTGGTACTCCTTGCTAGACAGGGGACGCAACCTACTGTTCTTTCCTGGCCATCCCTTGCAGATACTAGACTACATATATTAACACACTTTGGGCTCCACGGCAATCCCCCACTACTTTTTCCCAGCCAACCCATGGCCGGTACTCCTTGCTAGACTGGAGGCGCAACCTGCCATGCGCTAGAGCACACATGAACACCTGCCAACACCCATAATCCTAAGATGATCGCCCACTGCGGTAATGAATGGCTAGTAGTCCTTTGCCAAATGCACACATTCACTCGCAGCAGCTATAACAAAACTTGATATGGTTCATCATGTGATGCCTTGGACTTTGACGTGGTCTTTGATGACGCCTTGGACTTTGACGCTAGCTTCCTGCGCCTAGTTGGATGCCTCAATATCATGGTGCATGCTCCCATGCTCCCTCTATGCTTCTTTTTCCTTGCGCAACGGTCTTCCCACCCTTGGCACTGAATGTACCATCCCACCAACGAACCCCTGCACACACAAAAAGACATACCTTCAACCCTATTCTAGACTATGCCAATGGGTTTAGCAAGAACAAAGATGGACAAATAGATATGCAAATGGATAGCTAGGGATGCGCCATCCCACCTATCAATATTAGCAAGGGTCATGACCATCCTTTTTGCGGCCACCACCAAGCCGGCTTTTGAAAAACTCTACTCTGATGATGCGAGGATGCCTGCACATGAAAAAGCATGGCGTCAACCCTAATACAGCGTCCCCAAACTGGACTAGGCCAATGTGTCCAGCAACAACGAAGATAGGCAAACAAACATGCAAGTAGACAATCAAGGATGCGCCACCTCACTTGTGTGGCCAGCACCTTCTGCGCCAATTTTGCAATCAGAGGAAACCTCGACTCGTTGCTGCACCACCACTCTTCTGCAGACCAGCGTTTTTGTAGACCTTTTGGTTACCAAGTGTACTCAAACCACTCTATGATGGCTATCTCGATATTGTCGGGGAATGTCGGCAGATTGGGATGATGCTTCTTGGATGAACTTCTTCTTGTTGGGCGCAACTCCCCCTTGTCCCTTGGGTCAGTGGCCTCGTTCAACCAACTGACATATTGAGGACTAACATCAGGTGCCTCGTTACCATCAGAAAGTTGAGCCGCGGTGTCCAGAATCGCAGTGGGGCCATTCACATGGGCGTCCAACTGCAAATCCAACACATGCATGCATTTGGATATGAAAACAAGACAATTTCTATACTGGTCAATCGCCCGGTACCCTGAAGTCTGTGTCACTCATGGCCCCCTCTGTTCCTCATCATCACTGCTACAAAACCGAGCTTCTGTCCTGTCCAATCGGCCAGTACCCCGAAGTCCGAGTCACTCATGGCCCCCCTCATCCTCCTCATCACTGCCATGACTGTAAGTTGAAACACTCCACTCATCATGGTCTAGTATTCTATATTGCCAATCATCGTCAAGGAAAAAACCTGCCTCAGCTAATCGGTTCTCTAGTCTCCTTAACCTACATTGGTATATATTATGAGCCTTTACTACTGTCTTGTACCCAACCCCCTGTTTGCGCTCCCCGTCTGAGCCATTTATTCGGAAGTCCAACACTGCCGACGCAAGGCGCATCCGCTCCTCCCGCCTGTGTCGCATCCGCGCCGCCCATGCTACCATCCTTTGCTCACGCAGATGTTATATTCTATGCTTGTCTATATTGAGGATGACTTGGTGCCATTCGCCAGACCTTGCACGCATTGCCGCCATCCCCCCCTAACAAAATAAAAATGGACCTACAGGCCAGGGCAAAGCGTGCCCTGTCCCATACATCCAACCTGTCCCCGATCATAGCATATATCAGAGGTGGCATCCCAAGGAGCTCCCACTCCATCCTTTCGTTGGCCAAGACCCTATCCCTCAACTTTTTGAGCCTAACACGGACCCCTGCCTGGTGTTTCCTTGTCCGCCGCTTTCTGCCAACAGGCCTCCACTGGCCTTGACAAAGGCCGCCTACACCGGCAAAGGCAATTATTGGACATATAGTAGCGTAGCATTCCCGGCCAATGGGCGGCAAGTACTCTGCCCTTCCCAGCCAAAAGACGGCTGGTACTAAGGCCACATAGACCAACAAATTGCCAGCAGTGCACGAATGCAAGAAAAGCAAAGCCCCGTATGGGCCCGTGTAGCAAGATAACATATGTATGACAACACGTTCAGGAAAGTGCATCATCTACCATTGCCTCATATTCCATTTCTATATTCGTTGCTTGCGGGCATCCGCATGATACTGCTTGGGCCTAATACAACCTGCACTCAGTGCAGTGCATTGGCAAAGGTAATCATTGGACATATAATAGTGCAGCGTTCCCAGCCGATGTGTAAGGTGCGGTGGCCCTTTTTGGCCAGATGGGACTTGGCCCGTTTCTCCGTTCGAGTCGGGGACTGGGTGCGAGCGAACTTGGCGGCAACCTTTTATTACAGAAGTGTTCCGGTGTTCCTGTTTTAATATCCCATATCCAAGGCAGCCCAAGGGTCATGCCAAAATTGGGTGAATCACCCAGATTCCCGCATACCTGCTCAGTTTGTAATTTGAACTCCCGTTTCCTGCCCGTTCATCTCACCAACCCATTGTTCCCTAGCACCACCCTTCACCATATTAACCAACACAGCACTCATCCCCTTTGTCTATTTCATCACCGCCCAGCCCAATCGTCCTTAGTAAACCCTATTATACAACGTTTCTAAAGAGTTCTTAGTGTACAATGTCCAATTCCTATAATATACAATACCCCGTGACCTTAATGTACAATATTCCAGGCCTAGCCCTTACACCCTCCCCCTCTAGCAGCGAGCGTCCCACGAGCTAGTGTTGTGGCCTCGTCGGCAGCTACTGGTTTCTGGAGTCGTTGGGGTCACCCTGCCCTACAGCTCGGCTGTTGGAGGTCAGCCGGCCCTCTCCACCTTAGACGGTGGGCGTATCCGGGGCAGTCGCTCCTGTGGTCGCGCAATTGGCCCAATGCTCGATGGGGATCGATCCCCGGGGCCTACTGTTGGCAAGAGGTGGAGGCGCAGCACAGTGGTGGTTCGCTGGCTCGCGGGATGCCAGAGAGTGGGCCAAAGGATGTTACAACGATTCACAGTATGCACGCGCACAAATCGCATGCACGATGCCCGATCGTGGGTCCATCATGGTCACATCAAGACAAGACATGTCAAGTGCATGTCCAGGCACATTGTCACCGTCCACCGTTCACCTGCGATCGACCCAATGTCCTCTAATTCCAAGCATCTCACACCCGACCTCCTGCCCCTAAGTACTACGATTTTAGAGGACCATATCTTTGTCATTTCCTAACGGAATCGGGCGTTTAAAAGCGCGTTGGAACCAAGAAGCTCTAAATAACACCCCCAAAAGTACATTTCCCCAATTACATAATTCTCACTCTAGAAAATGCCAATAATTGCCTAACCCCAAGCAGCCACGTCACAGCTAGGGTGTCACCATCTAGTAACCCTCTCTAAACTGTGACCCAATTCCCCCCCAGGACGGTTGGATTGGCCCTGCCCAAGGATGGGGGACCCACGGGTCATTATCCATCATAAGCGAGGCCCGTCCCCAGTCCCCGCCCCACCACGGCTGCACAACGCCCGCCCAGGGGTGATCGTCCAGCCAGTGGGGTGGAGGCATAAACTTGTCGTCCTCATCATCCTCCCGCATTGCGGCTCCTGGAGTTTCCTCCTCCTGCCTTGGGTCCCCCGTAGCTATAGCTTTTATGCAGCAAAGCCGCTTGGTGTTGCTAGTCCTTCTCCAGTGCTTTTATCCTTGGCTTGTGGGTGGGATGTTTTCCTTTGCCACATCTCTAGGGTACTCGTCAAACAGCCTATCTTCTCACCAACGGACCGAGTTGTCCTATTGTGCCCAGTGGATGATGGCGTTTGCACGATGTCTCTAGTTCAGAACCGCCTGGCAAGCCTCAGTGCTCTTGCGCATCCTCGCATAAGCCATAGCTCAGCTGTCCGGTCCCGTTGAAGTAGTGGCTCGGAGGTCCATAGGGTTCAACGGGCTTCGGGTCGTCGGGATGGTAGACGGGGATCTTGGTGTTGCGACAGTGAACAAAAAGGCGGCAGACAAGGCCACCAATAACCCTATAAATAGCGTGCAGGTCCACAACCTAGACCCTTGCTGTCGGGCGCCAGCTTGCAGAAGTGCAGCAGTTGCTTCAACTCCACTGTCTGTCACCGTCACTTGCCTTTGTGAGTCGGACATGGCAGCCTCCTGGCTATCGTCTTGACCCCGTGTTGACGCACTCGCCCCTGCTGGTTTAGTTTATTGTTTTAGTAGTATAATGCTCCAATAAAGCCTTTTCCTTGTGCAAAATTTCCTCGAGTCGTTTGTCGTGTCTTGTGTGGTGGCTTGAGGGTTGCTTGCTTCCAGCCAAACCTTGCGCTCGTCGCTCCTTTGCGGTCCCTTGGTAGCAATCAGTTCTTCGTTTTCTGTGGTCATTTCGGTCGTGGGAGGAAGCGGCGCTTCCTTTGCTTCCTCCACAGGCAACAAGTCGTTAGAGTCGTCAGAAGCGTCGGAATCTTGGCCCGTCTTCATTTTTCTCCTAGCCTTATCTTCGTTGTTAAGGCAGCGGGTTGCTGGATTGTCAGGGCCATCAATGGCACCCTGGCAAGGGATATGGTCCTCCGGTTCCTCGATATTGTTCATCCGGAGTGGTTGATGGTCGCTGCAATCATTTGCACTTTTGTTGTTATTCCTAATCAGCGCAGGGGGATATTCTTCATCCTCGATGTCATAAGGCTCGAGCAGATTGTATGTCCAGCCTTTGTAGCACGGTTCAAATAGCTCCCTTGTTAACGTTGGCTTATACAGGTCATCGAGAAGTACACACGACTTCCTTTTCCAACATCTTGTAGGTATCTCCAGCACTGGGCACCCTTCATAGTCAACGATCATCATCATTTTGTCATTGTTCTCCATTGTTCCATCATAGTAGAAAATGGCAGGGGCTGAGCTCGGTCTTCCCTTGCATGCTTACACGTTGTTCCTGCCCCTCTTGCCATGCGTTGTGTGAGCTGAGCGCACTCTTGAGTTCTTGTCTTCCCTGTTGATGAACTTGATAGTACCTCCCCTTGGCAGATTTGCAAATAGCCTCACTGCCATTGAAGTCACGATTGTCTGATGATTTACCTCGTTCTGGCTGAAACCATTGGAGTGCCAACGGTGGAAAGATAGCCACCGTTCGTGCGACCGCCCTCCATTGCATTATCTGCCTTTCTGGTGCGCCAGTCATCACGGTTGCTAGCGCAGCCTTGCAACTTACATCTTGATCCCACCATGTGTTTCTTGTCCAAAACTTGTGGTTTATTACCCTGTCGCTGCCTCCCATCGCCACATCAACGACCTTCACTTTCAGTGCCATCTTTTGTTCGAGGCCATTCAGTAAATGCTCTGGTAGTTGCTTCACTTGATTTGCTCCTGCCGCTTTAGCATTTTGTGTGTTCAGCCGTACATTGCATCTTTCAAGAAGTCTTGTGTACTTTCTCCAGCCGTAGGGTACTAGGAGCCGCCCCATTATGCAGACGACTTTCTGCCGCTGTGCCCACTTGTCATCATGTAGTAACTCGTTGTGCTCTGGTCTCCCTTTCGGTGTCAATTCTGATCGTGTCTTGTCACTCACAACCTCAAAAAACTCTTGTCATAGCATCTTCTGAATGTGCTTGACTTGGATGGCTCTTGTGGGTGTTTCTTTGTCTGCATGATACACATTGGCAGCATGAACTCCTTCCCCTTCCTTCAGCGCTTGTGGCAGACACGTTTTGGGTGATCTCGTCTGGCTGGTTCTCTTGGTGTTCTTGTTGATATCTCCAATTCCATATAGCATCCAGATTCTGGTCCCGTCCTCGATTTACAACGTATTTGCCATCCAGTTGATCTTGCGGTTGAAACTTTGCAGCCATGGCATCCCAAGAATTGCGTCGTGTTGTCCAAGCTTTGCAACTTGGAACGTAGGCTGGCACTCAAATTTGTTGATTTGCAGCTCATAGGAGTCCACTTCTTGATTGGGCCCATGTTGCGGTGACCCATTTGCCATGTGCAGCGTTTGCATCTCGCCACTCTCTTTCCAATAGATGCCATTCTTCTTGCAGAAATCTTGATCAATAAAGTTGCTTGTAGCGCCACTGATCATCAATACTCGCAGCCTCAACCCGCCCAAGGTTCCCTCAAACTGGAACAAGTTGCTTGGTCGTTGCCATTTGTTGTTTATCATAGGCTTGCAGCTGTTGGCTCCGTCTCCCATATCCTGGCTTTTTTGCCGAGCTCCTCTCTTCACTCGTGCCTCATTTCACTATTTGTAACAAGAGGCTATCTGGCCGTATCCTTCTCAATTATGTGGCCTCCCATACAGGTCCATCTTGCTCACCGTTGTCCACCAACGTGCTTGTCTTCCACGCCAGCTTTTCAACTCATTTTCCGCAGCCTCGTCTTCCCGCAACTTCTCCAAAGGCTCCCTTTCCCGTCTTGTACACTTCCAGCCTCCATTTTTGCGGTGCTCTCTCACCCTTTTCTGTTGCTTGTTTTTGTCTTCCCACCACCCGGTAGCACATTTATCCAATGCACTGCCATGTTCTTGGCCCGCCATAATCTTCTCCTTGTTTCTTGGAACCCCGCGCCCTCGCGTTGCCCCTCAACGAAATCTGCTGGGATATAGCGCCCGCCACGCTTATCTTATCTTCTTGGCTGACGCCTTTTCGACGTCCAACACTTCACCCTCGGGCTGGCCACTTGGCTGATATCTTCAAACGTCCAGCCGTCACATCCGCAGGGTAGTCACAACTCTGACAAAATTCTGACATCTCGGACGTCCCGGCCTTCACGCCCTCGGGGCTGGCCACATTGCTTGTGCTCTCCAGCGCCCAGCACTTCTTCGAAGCTTGTCCTCTTGGGCTGATGAAAACCACGTAGTCTCGTTGTTCTCTGCAGTGATCTTCACCCCTCAATAGTTTCTTTTCCTCATCTCTTGGCCATGGCGCCCTCTTTTGTCGCCACTCCTCAACGAACTTTCTCCACCGTCTTGGACTAACGAAAATAGACGTGGCCGCTCAGCCTTTTTTCTGTTAACTTACTTCTGTAATTTTTTGAACACAAACAATCCGTCCATCGATTTTCCTTTATTTTGCAAGGGCCGGGTTTCCGTAACCGTTTGTGCCATGTCAGCTTTCATTTTTTTGGCTTTGGAGCTGTCCGTCAAGGGGGTGTTTGTAGCCACCGGTTTTTGTAAAAGTGTTTTTTTGTCTATTGCCTTTCCTGGCGTTCCGTTGCCATCCGTCACAAACTTTGAGATTCCGGTAGTGTTCCGTTGGTCAGCGGCGGTTTCTGTTGGAGGCAATTTTTGCCAAGTGAATTTTTTCTTTATGTCCAGCAACCTTTGCCTCTAGATACGGGCCACAACAGTGACATAACGAGGTGCAATATTAATACATGTATAAACAACGTATGTCTACCTATTTGCAGTCTATGCCATCATAAATGCTGCCTTGGCCAGTACTCCTTGCCAGACCGGGGACGCAACCCGCTGTTCTTTCCCGACCATCCCTTGCACACGCTAGACTACATATATAAACACACCCTGGGCCCAAAGGCAATCCCCCGCTATGTTTTCCCGGCCAACCCATGGCCGGTACTCCTTGCCAGACAGGGGACACAACCCATTGTTCTTTCCCGGCCATCCCTTGCAAACGCTAGACAATGTACATAAACATGCCCTGTGCGCAAAGGCAATCCCCTGCTGCGTTTTCCTGGCCAACCCACAGTCGGTACTCCTTGCCATACAGAGGATGCAACCCGCTATTCTTTCCTGGCCATCCCTTGCAAACGCTAGACTATATATATAAACACACCTTGGGCCCCACGGCAATCCCCCGCTACGTTTTCCCGGCCAACCCATGGTCGGTACTCGTTGCGGTAATGAATGGCTAGTAGTCCTTTGCCAAATGCACATGTTCACTCGTAGCAACTATAAACAAATTTGTCATGGTTCGTCATCTGATGCCTTGGACTTTGATGTGGTCTTCGATGACGTCTTGGACTTCCTATGCTCAGTTGGACGCCTCCATAGCCTGGTGCATGCTCCCATGCTCCTTCTATGCTTCTTTTTCCTTGCACGGCGGTCTTCCCACCCTTGACGCTGCATGTACCATCCCACCAATGACCCCCTACACACACAAAAAAAAACATACCTTCATCCCTGCTCTAGGCTTCGCCAATGGGTTTAGCAAGAACAAAGATGGACAAATAGATATGCAAGTGGACAGCTAGGGATGCACCACCTCACCTACCGACATTAGCAGGGGTCATGGCCATCCTTTTTGCGGCCACCACCAAGCTGGATTTTGAAAAACTCTGCTCTGATGAGGCGGAGGATGCCTGCACATGAAAAAGCATGGCGTCAACCCCGATACAACATCCCCAAACTGGATTGGGCCAATGTGCCTAGCAACAACGAAGATGGACAAACAAATATGCAAGCAGACAGTCAAGGATGCGCCAGCTCACCTGCGTGGCCAGCACCCTCCACGCCAGTTTTGCAATTAGAGGAAACCTCAACTCGTTGCTGCGCCACCAGTCTTTTGCCGAGCAGCATTCCTGTAGACCTTTTGGTTGCCAAGTATACTCAAACCACTCTGTGACGGCTATCTCGATGTTGTCGGGGAATGTTGGTAGATTGGGATTACGCTTCCTGGATAAAGTTCTTCTTGTTGGCCACAAATCCCCCCTGTCCCTTGGGTCAGTGGCCTCGTCCAACCAACTCACATGTTTGGGACTGATATCGGGCGCTTCGTCACCATTGGAAAGTGGAGCCGCGGTATCCTGAATCGCAGCAGGGCCATTCACATGGGCGTCCAACTGAAAATCCAACACATGCATGCATTTGGATATGAAAATAAGACAATTTCTATACTGGCCTTAAGGCCGGTTCCCTGAAGTGCCTGAACTACAAATCAACAAGCTGCCCATGCACACCGCGAGCCCAGCAATAGCGGCTTTTTCCCAGCCAGGCGATGGCCGGTAATCTTTCTGAGTAGAACAGCAATCCCCCCGCCCCGCCCCGCCCCGCCCCGCCCTGGCATGATCTCGGACAAGCAGTAGCCGCCCATGCACACTGTGAGCCCAACAACAGTGGCTCTTTCCCAGCCAAGCCGTGGCCGGTACTCCAGCCGAGCAGAATAGCATTCCCCCCACCCCACCCCAACATGATCTTGGAGAAGCAGCAGTCGCCCAGTTCACCCCCCTACCTGCATTATCCTCTGGTGTGGCAGGCTCACGGCCGGAGCCTGCATTGGAGAAAATAGAACACATTATCAAACGCCCATCCACCCAGCGCCTTCACAAAACAACAGCCCTTTTCCGGCCAAGCATCGGCCGGTACTCCAGCCGAGCACAACATCAATCCCCCCGCCCCACCCCGACATGATCTTGGAGAAGCAGCAGCCGCCCATGCACACTGTGAGCCCAACAACAGTGGCTCTTTCCCAGCCAAGCCGTGGCCGGTACTCCAGCCGAGCAGAATAGCATTCCCCCCGCCCCACCCCAACACGATCTTGGAGAAGCAGCAATCGCCCAGTTCACCCCCCTACCTGCATTATCCTCTGGTGTGGCAGGCCCACGGCCAGAGCCTGCATTGGAGAAAATAGAACACATTATCAAACGCCCATCTACCCAGCGCCTTCACAAAACAACAACCCTTTTCCGGCCAAGTAGCGGCCGATACTTCAGCCGAGCAGAACAGCAATCCCCCCGCCCCATCCCGACATGATCTCAGAGAAGCAGCAACCACCCATACACACCGCGAGCCTGGCAACAGTGGCTTTTCCCGGCCAGGCTATGGCCGGTACTCTAGTTGAGCAGAACAGCAATCCCTCCACCCCGCCCCACCCCGCCCCGACCCGACCCGCCCCGACCCGACACGATCTCGGAGAAGCAATAGCCACCCATACACACCGCAAACCCAACAATAGCAGCTTTTTCCTGGCCAGGCCATGGCCGGTACTCCAGCCGAGCAGAACAGCAATTCCCCCGCCCCACCCCAACACGATCTCGGAGAAGCAACAACCGCCCATGCACACCATGAGCCTAGCAACAGTGGTTTTTTGCTGGCCAAACCATGGCCGGTACTCTAGCCGAGCAGAAGAGCAAATCCCCCACCCCACCAATGCCATCACCACTGGCACGGTGCCGGTGGCACCCCACTCGCCTGAGGGTACCGACGCCATGGGGGCAATTAGTAGTGGGTGGCCCCGACACAACACTTCACATACCCCAGGGGCATCACATCACAATGTGATGATCACATGCCAGCCAATCGAATGTACTGGGCTTGGAAACGCTTTGGGCGTACATTCTGCCTGCGTGATGGACAACAACGATTTGAAGGGGCACATGGATGTGCCATTGGGGCGAGCAGTATGCACTGCCAAATCCATCAAAGACCCAGGCAATCGCACCCCACGTCCACCATGCATACCCGTTGCGCACTCAACCAGGCGTTTGGCCATCTGGTCCGGGAACGGGACCCGCTCTGCGGCTGTTATCCATCACCTTTGCCAAAGTACAGGCCTCTGGGATTGCCCGTCTTGCAGAATTTCAACGGAACGGCGTGGGAATTTCTACACTAGGGTTCAATACATTTGATAGGTCTGTGTTGCTCCGTAAACTTTGATTGAATTCTGTCAACTTCTGTGGTCCGGTTAGCGGTTCTGTTGTAGGGGCCTGTCATCCGTAGATGGTGGCGCATATTCCGTAACACATGGTTCCATTCTGGAAGGCTGTGTGGATCTCTGTAGCCATCTATGCTGATGTCAATATGGCCCTGCCCGTTTCTATAAAACGCTTTTTCTCTGTGTGGCCCACTCACGGATTCCGTTGAATGTACGGAATTTTAACTTAGCCAACCAAATTCTGTTGTGGACGGACAAAAGGGGCCACCTCTAAACGAAAATCACATGTTTTTTTTTTTCTCCATGGTGACTCTCGCTCCTCAACTTTGCCCTTGGTGCAGGCCGCGCAGCTCACGTCCTTTGACACCCTGCGATTCTCGCCCTCGGGGCTGGCCACACAGCTGACGCTCTCCGGCGTCCAGCAATTCTTCAGCTCCATTCCTTGGAGCTCCAGATGCAGCTGACGTCTTTATAACGTCCCGCTGCTCCACCCACGGGTTGCACTCCTCCGTCCCGTTCCTTGGGGAACCGCCGCCTCCTGGCCATGGGCCAAGTCATCTCGAAGTGCCGCTTCGTCGCCAGCGACTTTGCTGGTTCCAAAACCATTTGTAAGGGGCGGTGGCCCTTTTTGGCCGGACGGGAGTTGGTCGGTTTCTCCATTTGAGTCGGGGACTAGTTGGGAGCAAACTTGGCGGCAACCTTTTATTATAGAAGTGTTTCGGTGTTCCTGTTTTTATATTCCATGTCCAAGGCAGCCCAAGGGTCATGCCATAATTGGGTGAGTCACACAGATTCTGGCATACCCGCCCAATTTGCAATTTGAACTCCCATTTCCTGCCCGTTCGACTCACCGACACATTGTTCCCCAGCACCACTCTTCACTGTATTGACCAATATGGCAATCATCCCCTTTGTCCACAAGCGAGCGCCCATGAGCAAGCACGTTGGAGCGTGCCTGCAATGAGCTATGCATTTTGGGAGGGGCAAGGGCAAGGCCCAAGGCGGGGCAGCCCAGGCGTTGGCTGCTGGCGCCTTCGTTGCCCTATGGTTGACTATTGATTGACCGCCAATTGGTGGGCGCAATAGCAACCGATCGCCGCTGCAGGCAACATAGCTGGGAGCCCGCGGGGTGTAAGAGCCCCCCCAAGATTGATGCCTCGTGGGCGGCCAATCACATTGCCCGTGAGGGACTCGAATGCCCCCCCGCGGGTGGCTCGGCTAGCCGCCAATGAGCCATGGAAGGGGTACATGGATCGGCGCCTTGCAACTGCCCATTCCCGCTCCTCACGGAGGCCTGGAATGGTTGGTGCATGCAATACAAATGGGCGCCCGAAAGGTGGTAGACAAGCTGTGGGACTGGCGCCTCATGGGCGCCCATTCCCGCCTCTTATGGTTGTCTGAATTGGCCCCCGCCGGCTGTGCGATTGGGCACCTGCGGCGCACGAGAGGCATGGGAGGATGGGTGCCTAACAGACGCCCATTCATGCCACCCTGGGTCGCCTAGAATGGGGCGCGCTAATGGCGCTAGTTGGCGCCCACGAGGCGCCAAATGCACCGCACAATCAGCGCATTGCTAACGCCCGATCGTGTGCGGTTGAGCGCTCATGAGCCGTGAGAAGCGTGGAGGGATTAGCGCCTCGTGGGTACCCATTTTCATTGCCCATGCTGGCCTCCAATGGGCCCCGCTGGTCGCGGGAGTGGGTGCCCCCAAGCCGCAAGAGTGGCGAGTGATCCGCGGTGCCCATGAGGCGCGAGCTGCGCAGCCTGATTGGTCCCTCACAGGGGCCCATTCTTGCCGCACGTACCACTTTGGAATGGCCCCCTGGTATGCGTGAATAGGCAACTCCGGAGCTGCGCGCCATCCACAAATTGCGCCTCGTGGGGGGCCCATTCCCACTGCAGGTGCCCCTTTGGAACGGGCCCATGGGGTGGCATGAAAGGACACCAACGACTTGTGAGGGGGGCGGGTCATTCGTGCTTCTTGTGCGCCCAGTTGCGCCACCCACCATAGGCTAGAAAAGCCTCCGTGGGTGGCGGGAATCGTTACCCGCAAAGCACAAAAGGCACCAAGTGATTCATCCATGGGGGGTGTCCAGTCGCGTTGCCCACGGTTTTGTGAAACGGGCCCCGCCGGTGCAGAAGATGCGCGCCCTGGTTTGCCCTTCCTGGCTGCCCATTCCCGCTATCCGCCACTGGGCTGGCCACTCCATGCTCCGCTCGGTGCTAGAGGTGGCCACCCAGATCCGTTAATAGCGAACAGAGGTTAATTTCCGTTAATTTTCCGTTAATTAACGGAAAAAATGAAAAAAGACAAAAATTAACCAAAAATTAACGGATTTTTGGATTTTTTGGGGATTTTTGGGTTTTAGTCATACTTATAGTTTATGAAATTCGCTATTAGAGAGTATGTTTGTATTTTATTTTAGCCTATGCATACTAGATTTTCAACTAGCCGCAGTTGTTGTGATTTTTTGGGTTTTTTTTCGATTTTTTTGGATTTTTTTCGTTTTTTCTGAATTTTTCTCCCTTTTTCTTTAACGAAATTTAACGGACAGCTGATAAAAATTAACGAACCGGACTTAACGGACCGGATGGCATCTTTGAGTGGCCACCTCTACTCGGTGCCTTGGTTTTACAAGCCCGGTCGGCCCTTGTTCTTTGGGCTCTCAACTGTTCCTGGCGCTTTGGGTCCGTCAAAGTACCCTTTGTCATCGGTTGACGCAAAACCTCGTTGCAGGTCGCCTTGTTCACGGCCGCAAGTCATCTGGCTTCCACCATGATGCGCGTTTTGCTGCGGATGCCAGCAAACCTTGCACGGCGGCCAGGGTGAGAGATGCCAATCGCCCGCGATAGAAATTTTCTTTTTGGCCGAAGGGCCCGCAGCGAGCGTGGTGAGGCGCGGGCCGGCTAGACAGTAACAAACTTGAAAAACGGCGGGCTGTCAATGCATGCAGGGGCTGCTGTAGTGCGTTGTTGCAGTAGTGCATGCACGCATGTCTGACTTGCCGGGCGAAAATTTTAAATCCCCGTCGGGTTAATAGTAATATTGGGAAAAATTTGTTATGCCAATGTATTGAAACATACCACCCAAATTGCATTACATATGCTTATATAATAATATTAGGAAATGTTTGTTGTGCCCATATGTAGAGGAGTTGCGAGCACTTATTACAAGCACTCTGCAGTATAGTGAATGTGCTTGTAGACTAGCAACTTCGGTGGTGTGTGTGTTAAGCCATTGGCATAGTAAACAAGGGGTTTTATTTTGTGTACACTGATATTTCCGGGGTGTGTTTGCTATGCTGCTGGCATAGCAAACAATGGGTCCTAGTCCTTGTACACTAATATTTCTGGGGTGTTGAACTCAACCGGCCACCATGACTAGTAAAGTTTCCAGATGTGCACTACAATGGAAGATAAAAGGATGTAAGGGCTCCACTTACTAATACATGGGAACCTCTAGTAATATACATCAATTGTAGATATTCACATATCCACAACCACATCCCATACCCAACCCTCGTCGATGGCGCAATGGCCATCCCACATATCAATGGTCACCATGGAAACCACATACAACCTCCTCCCATACTCATCGGTAGTTGGTCCATATCGACAACCTTGGCTACACTTTGTTGGAGAGTGTGCTGAGCATCCAAAAGTCCCCCCTTGTGCAGACTAGTTCCTCATGAAACGCCGCTTGACATAATAATGATCGCCACCAAAAGTTGGTAATAGCAGCGGAATGATATCTTAAACAAGTAGCAAATAACCAACCGCCATGCAACACACACAAATGTAATTGTAGAAAGACTTGCAACTAGCATTCAAAGCTTCACAATCAATTGCAGCAACTCCTCAAATGTCAATGAAGTTAAAACCGTTGTTTAGGTCTATGGGCTAGGTCAGCCCCATCCACAACAAGGCAACACAATGTGGTGAACACATGATGCAATAATGCTTTTTTTGCCTTACCATAGCCGTGCAGTGATAGTGATTGGCTAATTTTGGTCACCGACAGGACCGCACTCAAGGTGTTTGTTGTGAACAACAAGAAAAATATCCCAAAAATATCCCAGAGCGGCTGCGACCTTGGAAAAGGTCAAGCACTATTGTTGCGCCACCCCGCGGGCACACAAATGAGTGACACCACAGGGTGCATGCCCAGGTCTGTGCGGTAAGCGAGAGAGGTAGTTTGGCACCAAGAATCAATTACAAACAAATAATACAAAGTATATGACTCTCAAGTTCAATTAGGCGTTCTATTGTTCGGTGGGCCTATTTAATCTCCAATAAAAAGCCATGAAAAAACCCCGATAAACTGCATGTACATTGAGAACATTCTAGAGGCAATATAAAATACCCAACACTTCTAATACTCTAGAATGTCACAATATCCCCAAGGAACTGAGAGAACAACTCAACTAACACACTCCAACCTAAAGAATCACGTCCCAACAATCTATTTCGTAACAATTGTTGTGCTCAGGCCATGCGCATGTGGTATACATGGCCAGGGGACTCAGGCAGCCAAACTATCTACTTATACCATTGTGCGAGTGACAAATAAACTACATGCAGTCGTTGCTACAATTGCCATAATGAAGTCAACAATACATTGTTCCCTATGGTGCTCTTCACGCCCTCCCTATTTCATTGAGGAAAAAGGCCGAATAACACATATTCAATCGTGTACAAAGTTTACGGGTTTGTGTTATTTTTGTGTTCTTAGCATGCAAAACTTTGATGCAATGTGTTTATGTATGTTCACAAAAGTGTTATTTGGCCCTTTTTGTCCTAGTGCTTATATCCCCCTAAGGCATCTGATATTTCCCACAATATCCCCTTTGTGGGAAAGTATCTTTTGAATCCCAGGAATCTTCCCATCACACTACCGTTTCACCACAATTCGGTCTTGTGCACCCCACTTCCCACGGTCAATAGCCGTAGAATATTCTGCGGGTTAATATTCCCATCACACAACCACATGGGGCATCCACGTGCCCCCCTGGTTCTGTCTGATCGTACTCCATGGCAGACGGCAATGGGGCACCCCCCCCTCTATTATAAACAGGGGGTTCTGTCCATGAAGCACAGAAATCGGCCAAATTGTGGCCAAAACAATGTCTATTGATGCACTTTCCTAAGCAAACACCTCTTGAAAATATCTCTCAAAAAAGTAAGGTTGGTGCAATCATATTGCAAAATTGACTGGCAGCTGAATGATGCTTTCAAATCGAAATTTAGGTCAACCTTCACAATATTAATTTTTTGACTATATGCACCCCTGATTAATGATTTTGAGGTCGTCCCGCCTGACTATGCAATAACCTGTGGAATTATGATCATATTAGTGAAGGTGTTGAGGCTGCCAACACTCCCTTTCCCCACTTCTGGACCTCACGGGTTGCCCACTGAGTAGTATCATCAAGATACTAATTTTCTGATGAGTCCTTTATTGGTAACCTGAACAGGGGTGTGTTTGCTATGCCACCCATTTCTGGGACCAACCTTTGCTATGCCGGTGGCATAGCAACCGCCTTTAACCCATGTTTTGGGACCCCCCTTGTGCTATGCCAGTGGCATAGCAACCCCACCACCAAAACATGTTTTGGGACCCCCCCCTGTGCTATACCGGTGGCATCGCACCCCCCCACTAAAACGGGTTCTTGAAAAACCCCCAACGGCATAGCAAACACCCCCCCTCTGTCCGCCAACCCATACATTGTGAACCTAGAGTGAAAACCCCCAAGTGCATCATCGAAGCACCCAACGGGGTGGCACCCTGTCTGATACGGGAGCTTGGAAGCTCCCTCGGGCGCACGGTCAGATGAAATGGGAAGTCGGAATCCCCGGGCGGTTACTACATTTGTACATTATACAAGATTATTTTTAATTGCTCCGTTCATTGTCCCATGTCCTTTGTAACCACCCCAGGGCCAGTTTACCCAACTCAGACCCATTTAGGGTAACCAAATATATCTAACTCCACTACAAAAGCAACCGTATCACTGTCAAGCAACCGGCCTGTGGCATTGGTGCACCGCTCCTAGCCACAACATGGGTAAGGTCAGGCAACACAACGTTGGGCACATCAAAGGCGGGGCAGCGAGGAGTGGTTAAGCACGGACGGGGTGGGGCAGCAAGGATGGGGTTGGGTGGGTATCTCTTTAACAAAGGGATGGCGCCTCGCGGCACCCAATTCTGGCACCCATGGGGCCCATTCAAGGCACCCACAGGTGGCGGGATTGGGCTCCCGTGAGGCGCCGTTTTCTTGGTGAAACTTGGCGCCTCGTGGGCGCCCTATCCCGCCACCCATGGGCGCCAGTCAAGGCCCCTGCGGGTGGTGGGATTGGGTGCCCACGAGGTGCCGTTTTCTTGGCGAAAAGTGGCGCCTCACGGGCACCCAATTCTGCCACCCGTGGGGACCAGTCAAGGCCCCCGCGGGTGGTAGGATTGGGCGCCCATGAGGCGCCATTTTCTTGGGAAAACTTGGCGCCTTGTGGGTGCCCGACCCCGCCACCCATGTGGACCAGTCAAGGCCCCTGCGGGTGGCAGGATAAGCGCCCGTGAGGCGCCGTTTTCTTGGCTAAACTTGGCACCTCGTGGGCGCCCGACCCCGCCACCTATGTGGGTCAGTTAGAGGTGGCCCCCTCTATCCGTCCACAATAGAATTTTGTTGGCTTCGTTAAAATTCCGTACAGTCAACGGAATCAATGAGCGGGCCACAGAGAGAAAAAGTGTCTAACAAAAACGGGTGGGGCTATGCTGACGTCAGCATAGACGGCTACAAAAATCCACACAACCTTCCAGAATGGAACCATGTGTTACAGAATTCGCGCCGCAGCCCACGGATGACAGGCCCCCCATAACGGAACTGCTGACCAAACCGCATAGTTCAACCGACTTCCATCAACATTCACAGAGCAACACAAACCTTTCAAACACGTTGAACCCCAGTACAGAAATTCCATATGCATGGCGGAGATTGGCTGGATTTTTAATAGATTTGGCAGTGCACACTGCTCGCCCCCGTGGCACATCCATGTGCCCCTTACTGTTATCCATCACAGAGGCAGAATGTATGCCCAAAGCGTTCCCAAGCTTAGTACATTCGATTGGCTGGCATATGATGTGATGCCCCTGGGGTATGTGAAATGCTGCATTGGGGTCGCCCGCCGCCAATTGCCCCCATGGCATCAGTACCCGTAGGTGAGTGGTGATGGCGGGGTGGGGTGGGGGGTTGCTATTCTACTTGGCTGCAGTACCGGCCACAACTTGGCCAGGAAAAAGCCAGTGTTGCTGGGCTCGTGGTGTGCATGGGCGGTTGTTGCTTCTCCGAGATCATGTCGGGGTGGGGCGGGGGGTTGCTGTTCTGCTCGGCTGGAGTACCAGCCGTAGCTTGGCCAGGAAAAAGCCACTATTGTTGGGCTCGTGGTATGCATGGGCGGTTGTTGCTTCTCCGGGATCGTGTCGGGGTGGGGCCGGGGAATTGCTGCTCTGCTTGGCTGGAGTACCAGCCGCAGCTTGGCCGGGAAAAAGCCAGTGTTGTTGGACTCGTGGTGTGCATGGGCGGTTGTTGCTTCTCCAAGATCGTGTTGGGGTGGGGCGGGGGGTTGCTGTTCTACTCGGTTGGAATACTGGCCATGGCTTGGCCGAGAAAAAGCCACTATTGTTGGGCTCGTGGTGTGCATGGGCGGTTGTTGCTTCTCCGAGATCATGTCCGGGTGGGGCCGGGGAGTTGCTGTTTTGCTCTGTTGGAGTACCGGCTGTGGCTTGGCCGCAAAAAAGCCACTATTGCCAGGGCTTGCGGTGTCCATGGGCGGCTACTGCTTGTCCGAGATCGTGT
>CAJHUC010000324.1:52317-82116 GCA_905146915.1 Ostreobium quekettii | reverse complement strand
GGGGGGATTGCTGTTCTGCTTGGCTGGAGTACCGGCCATGGCCTGGCTGGGAAAAAGCCACTGTTGCCAGGCTTGTAGTGTGCATGGATGGCTGCTGCTTGTCCGAAATCGTGTCAGGGCAGGGCAGGGCGGGGTGGGGTGGGGTGGGATGGGGTGGGGTGGGGTGGGGTGGGGTGGGGTGGGGTGGGGTGGGGTGGGGGATTACTGTTCTGCTCGGCTGGAGTACTGACCATGGCCTGGCTGGGAAAAAGCCGTTGTTTCTGGCCTGGCTGCAGAGGGTCGTTGGTGGGATGGTATATGCAGCACCAAGGGTGGGAAGACCGCCACACAGGGAAAAAAAAGCATAGAGGGAGCATAGGAGCATGCACCAGGGTATCGAGGTGTCCAACTGGGCGCAGGAAGCTAGCGTCCAAGACGTCATCGAAGACCACATCAAGGTCCAAGGCATCACATAACGTACTGTGGCAAATTTTGTTATAGTTGCTGTGAGTGAATGTGTCCATTTGGCAAAGGATTACTAGCCATTCATTACCGCAGCGGGCGATCATCTTAGAACTATGGGTGTTGGCAGGTGTTCATGTGTGCTCTAGTGCGTGGCGGGTTGCGCCTCCAATCTAACAAGGAGTACCGGCCATGGGTTGGCCAGGAAAAAGCAGCGGGGGATTGCCGTGGGGCCTAGGGTGTGTTAACAACAGTAGTCTAGCGTTTGCAAGGAGTACCGGCCATGGGTTGGCCGGGAAAAATCAATGGGGGATCGCCTGTTAATAATAATAGTCTAGCGTTTATAAAGGATGGCTGGGAAAGAACAGCGGGTTGCGTCCCCTGTCTGGCAAGGAGTATCGGCCGAGGCAGCATTTATATATATTTATTTATCCATGCATATTTATTTATAATGACGTGGACTGCAAATAGGTAGACATGCATTGTTTAAACATGTTGAAATATTGGAACTCGTTATGTTAGTGTTGTGGCCCGAATCTGGAGGCAAAGGTTGCCGGACACAGAGAAGAAATTTGCTTGGCCAAAATTGCCTCCAACAGAAACTGCTACTGACCAACGGAATACTACCAGAATCTCAAAGTCCCTGACGGATGGCAATGGAACCCCAAGAAAGGCAGCAAAAAAAAGCGCTTTTACAAAAACTACTGGCTGCAAACACCCCCTTGATGGACAGCTCCAGAGCCAAAAAATTGAAAGCTGATGTGGCATAAATGGCTATGGAAAGCCGGCCCCAGCAAAGTGACAGAAAATCGACGGACGGATTGCTTGAGTTCAAAAAAGTTACAGAAGTAAAATAACAGAAAAAAAGCTGGGCGGCAACGTCTAGGGCCAGTCAAGGCCCCTGCGGGTGGCAGGATTGGGCGCCCGTGAGGTGCCATTTTCTTGGAAAAACGTGGCACCTCGTGGGTGCCTGATCCCACCACCCGTGTGGGCCAGTCAATGCCCCTACGGGTGGTGGGATTGGGCGCCCACAAGGCGCCGTTTTCTTGGCGAAATTTGGCACCTAGTGGGCACCCGATCCCGCCACCCATGTGGGACAATCAAGCCCCCTGCGAGTGGTGGGATTGGGCGCCTGCGAGGCGCCCCTTTTTTGGCAAAAATGGGCCTCACGGGCGCCCAATCCCGCCACCTGTGAGGCCAGTCAAGGCCCCTATGGATGGCGGGATTGGGCGCCCATAAAGCACCATTTTCTTGGCGAAACTTGGCGTCCGTGAGGCGCCCTTTGCTTGGCCCTTTCCCTAGATCGCCACCGGCAATCCCTGCAATTGCTTGCCACCCATGCTGTGCCGCTTCTTGCAGCTCGCGCTGTCCATGAACAAAGCTCCAACGCACTCAAACGGGGCATGGAAAAATGCCACAAAAGAAAGACTCCAAAGAGAGTGCGAGCCTATGGCATGGAAGGCGACGGAGGTGCAAGCTAGATAACTGACGTGGCAAGGACGGCAACCAAAACCCGTCCCCATTAAGTTTACGGAAAACAGAATTCTGTTATTCATTCTGTTACAAAGTACTAGGCCAGATATCCGTGTACGTTGCGTGCAAGTACGGTCCTCTGATTAGAGGTGGCCACTCAAAGATGCCATCCGGTCCGTTAAGTCCGGTTCGTTAATTTTTATCAGCTGTCCGTTAAATTTCGTTAAAGAAAAAGGGAGAGAAATTCAGAAAAAACAAAAAAAATCCAAAAAAATCAAAAAAAACCCAAAAAATCACAACAACTGCGGCTAGTTGAAAATCTAGTATGCATAGGTTGAAATAAAATACAAACATACTCTCTGATAGCGAATTCCATAAACTATAAGCATGATTAAAACCCAAAAATCCCCAAAAAATCCAAAAATCCGTTAATTTTTGGTTAATTTTTGTCTTTTTTCGTTATTTTCCGTTAATTAACGGAAATTAACCTCTGTCCGCTATTAACGCATCTGGCCACCTCTACCTCTGATTCTCCCGATGGTGTGGCATCGTGCGGTCAGCCAGACTACCCTCATGTTCCTTAAAAGTTATAACACAATACATACAACTACATAATGTACTAGGGCCAAATAGAAATAGTCCTTGAGGCCTTGGGAATCAGTTGACTGCAAGCGAGTTTCAACACGAGTTCAACATGATTAATTGCAGTGACCTTTAGTCACCTGGATTTGAGTCGAATCATTTGACCTCTTAGGATCAAGTTAAGCACATTAGTTAGTGCATGAAATGGTGTACCAGTCTGTGCATAAATTTGTGCACCAATTATTGAACGATCGAATGGACTGGTTGTTGTACCAATTTGTGCATCAGTTGGTGCACCAATGGGTGCAGTAATTGCAGAGTGAGAACGAACGCATTTTCTGAGTGATGGAACATAATTATCTTGGCCCATGTTTTAAGATCTAAGTTATACGCATATTGAGAGGATGTCATGCACCAAATCGATAGGGCTGGTGCCTTTGGCACTCCACAGTTGACCTTCACAGCGTTTCCTTTGCGCCTTGTGGGAAAGAGTGTTTCAGCCCTTGTTCAAGATCAAATAATGTTAAGAATCTATGGATTGATCAGAAAAAATAAATATGTGGTAGGAATGGAGCTTTTCAGATGATGAAACGTCCTGTCCTCCTTGGCATCCACAAACGGGTCCGTAGTGGAGGTGCAAGTGAAGAAAGGGTTTTGCTAATATTGTTCATTATTCTTGTTCTTGTTCTTGAGAGATTTTATTTCCATTTTTTGTTTTTCTCTTTGCTTTTTGACCAGAATTTCTATCGCAGGTCAGCATTCATTCTGCTTTCCCTTTGATGCATTTTTTGAATATTTTTTTAACCATCTTGATTTGTTCCATGACAGAACGAGCTTGCACAAGCAAGCATGCACAAGGGTTCCTGCAATGTGCTGTCAAAGTGGGGAGGGGTGGGGGCGAGGCCCAAAACGAGGCAGCCTGCAAGCAGGCAAGTTGCCTCAGGCAGTCCATGTGCTAGCTGCGCTTTGGCTATCCTATGATCGACCACAAATTAACGGGCGCTATAGCAGGCGATCTTGGTAGCAAGGCGCATTATGAGATTGGCTATTGATGTTGATTGAGCTTCACACCTTGACCGTTGTTGGGTTGCTGTTCAATTACAAGTTACAATTGGATAGAGGCGTTATGGGCGACTGATCAGCAAATAGGCAGCCAAGCATGGACAACATTGCTAAGCCAACACACTGGGGGATCATGGCAATTGCCCACCACTTTGGCTAGCCATTGCCAAAAGTTTGGGCAAACAAGGCAGCAAACGGTTGTGCAAATGGTCGTCAACACTAACCACAACAAAACACTTGTTAAAGAAGATGGCGGTAGCAAGCAAGCACCAACATCACTAGCCATTCTTGTGGAAATCGCTAAGCTTATACCACTGTGTCTGGGCTCACCCATGCCCCAAACACCGGGTTGCCATCGGCGATGGCAACCCAACGCTAGCGATCGCCTACCAATTCCGTCCAATACTCCTAATAACTGGCGGTACTTTTGTTGCTTCTTTATTGCTAGCACTACCACACCAAACTCACTTCAAGCCTCCCTGTTGCTTTGCCCAATTGTTAAGGTTGTTTTCCAGGCGTGCTCCTTTGCGCTCTCAAAAAGAGAGGCACCCACGCTACTGTGAATTTGTGCCCTTAACAAATACAAGTGTGGTGCCACACTGGTGGCCCCTGATGGTGTTTGCAACCAACTCAATTGGCAAATAATTAGCGAGCACGATGGCAAGCAAACAACACAATAATGCAAAGGCAAATGCTCACTAGCGCTTGGCCATAACAAAGTGGTTGAAATGGTTGGGGCTAGCGGCGGGGGGGAGGGTGCCAAGAATGGTTTGATCACCACCTCCGCTTGGCAAAGTCACCCCCAAAATGTCACAAATCAGCTTATTCAACCCCTCTTTTGCTATGTCAGCAATACAGTAAAATTAAACCCCCAAAATTCTCAAGTTAGGCTATTGGAACCTTTCTTTGTCGTACCGGCGGTACAACAAAATCACCCCAAACATATCGTAGGTCAGTTTATTGGACCCTTTTTGCTATGCCGGCGGTATAGTGAAGTCACTCAAAAAATGTCATAGGTCAGGTTGTTGGACCCTCTCCTTGCCATGCCAATGGCATAGCAACGTCACCCCCAAAATGTCATATATCAGTTTGTTGGATTGCTTCTTTGCTATGCCGGTGGCATAGCAAAGTCACCTCCCAAATATCACAAATCAGGTAATTGGATCCCCTCTTCACTATGTTGGCGGCACAGCAAAGTCACCCCTAACATATCATAGGTCAAGTTGTTGGACCCCTTATTGCTATGCTAGTGGCACACCAAAGTCACCAAGTGACTTGGCACAATTGCTGTGCCTAGACAATATGGATCGTTTGTTTGATTTTGGGGAAATATTTCCTAACTGTATATAGCTTTGGCAAACGTTGTACATGGGCAACGTGGGGCATGTGTTGTGTTGTGGGGAAATGTTTGCTAAGGCTATCTATCTATCTATCGTTTGCAAGCTTTGTGCATGAGCAGTGTGAAGATTGAGTTGTGTTGTGGGGAAATATTTGCTATGCCAATGTCACATCTCAAAACCCCTTGCACATTAGTTGTGTAAATGTTTTGTACCATTTGTAGGCTTTTGTGCTTAAGCGATGCTAAGTCTATATTAACCTGGCAGTATTTAAAATACTCGGCCGTCAATCAAGCCAGGCCTGCTCACAGTACAGCTCAAAGCACGGCGGCAGCCCGCAATGCATCGGCAGGGCCACTGCCACGCTGGCGTTCAAACACGCCCTTCTTGCGCAGCGGTAAGCTTCGCCGTGCTGGCTGCGCGCCCCTCCGACCAAGAGTAAAATTTTGACGCGAGCGATTGGCATGTCCTGCTCTTGGCGTCCCACGAGGTTTGCTGACATCCGCAGCAGAGCGGGCATTGGGGTGGGAGCTAGGCGACCTGAGGTCGCAAACGCAGCCTGTTCAAAAGGTGAAAGCCCCGACCAATGACAAACAATGCTTCAGCGCGCTGAAAGCTTCTCACGTGCGGGTTGCAACTCAAGGAACAACGTGGCTCCCATAGCCACCAGGCAGAGCGGTGTGGCGAGACACAACAAAACAATAGACGGCAGCACGGCACGGTGCGGCATGTGGGTCTGCTGCCTCATGACCGTAGGTGCCACTATCCTCGCCCCAAGTCTAACCATTCCCGCCATTTGCATCCACCCCTCAAGCCGCCCGAGGGGTTTAATGGGGGGGGGACGCGCATTGCCGATGCGAGATGCAACAACTGCAATAAACGTGGGTGCCGATGGCCCACAACTGCAGGCGAACACTTGTGGCTGTGCATGAAAAAGGACAAAGCAAAAGCGATGTGGGCGCCATGACTGCTATGGAGACCACTCAAAGACTGCGCACAAGATGTTGCAACATGGCGCAAGGTCGTTGGGTTCGCAGGTCAGTAGAACAACACTCGCTAGAGGCTGCAACATGGCGGCGAGCTAGCCCACGGTGGGAACAATGCTATGTGCTGCATTGCCAGAGCCAGCTATCTCAAACTGCTGGGTTGTGGCCGGTGCTGGGCTGCGAGCGCCACAAGCACCAGCTCCACAAACACCACAAGCGCAACTTCACAAGTTGCAGAAGTGGGAGGCCGATCGGCCCCTACGATCCCACCACTTCTGCCCCTCGTGGCCACTGATCGTGGCCACTCGCAGATGCCCGGATCGGCACATGTGGGTGGCAACAATCGGAGGCACGAGGGGCAGACACTATGGGTCACTTAGACAACGCCCGGCACCCAAAGTGCAGGTAGCAAGGGCAAATGCGTTGTTGCAAAGCGACGGGAGTGGGAGGCCGATCGCTGCCTCCCACTCCCACCGTTTTCGGCCCTCACTGGCACCTATTATGGCAACCCGTGGACGCCTAGATTGGCACCAGCAGGTCGCCACAACCGGTGCTCGCGAAGGCCAGATTCTAGCGGCCAGTTGGAGATAGTGTGGCGCCTAGGGCACAGGAGAAAGTGCCAACGGCGTGGCCAGAAAGTGGCGGGAGTGGGAGGCCGATGGTGGCTTCCCATTCCCGCCACATCGCCCCTTGCGGCCAGCGATTGCGGTCATCCACAGGCGCCAACCCTGGCACTCATGCCTGGCAACAATTGGTGGCCACGGCCAGCGATTCTATCAAGCAAAAAGAAAGCGTGCAACACGCAGCACCCGGCACAATCCCAAATGCATTACCGCAAAGCGTTGGTAGTGAGAGCCAAAACGCCGCCCCCCACTCCCTCATTGCAGGTCGTGCTTCAATTCGCCGATTTTGACCACGCCAGCCAACGACAAAGAGGCAACAAATGCCCAGCCAAGGCTGGCCATTTTGGCAACCTTTGGCGTTTGTTTTGGGCAAGCGAGTGCTACAAGCGCCGGCGACAATCGGCACTGAGGATGGCCTGCCTTTTCAGATCGCCTGGCAGCGGGGATCGCCTACTATAACGCCATTCAAATGGGGTTGAATGTCCAGTCTATCACAGGGCAACCAAGGCGCTGGCAGCCAGCACCTGGGGTGCCCCGCCTTAGGCTTTGCCTGTGCGCCTCCCAGCGCCAACACGTCCTTGCCCACGCTATCCTGGTCGCTCATTCGACAAAGGGGTGCGGATGAAAAAATGGCGAGAGGAAAAAAATACGTTTCATTACCACGCTGCAGCCAGTACACTAATTGGCGCACCATTTGCTGCACCGATTTATGCACAAACTGCTAGAACAATCACCGCATCAAATAAGCCACCAAATGGTGCTCTAGTTTGTGCACCCATTGCTACACTATTTCATCCACCAACTATTGTAGTTAACTTTCTATTGAAAACCAAGTCCACATGATTCTATTTTATTACTATTGCACTTTTTCAACTCATTTTCAAACTCGTTTGTATTCAACTGTCTCTCAAGGCCTTGACAAAACCATCTGGATAGACCGCACGACCAGCCAAAGCAACAATGCCGGGTTAATCAGAGGATGCCGCATGTGCAACATGTGCGGCGTTCCGAGCTTGTTATATTACAAGAAAATTCTTGTTATGCCTATATTACATCTCAAAGCCTCTAGTACATTAGCATTGGGGATACCCATGTAAGACTATGGGGAATATTTACCACATCTATGTAGCTTTTAGGATGCTTTATATCTATTTTTCCTATAATGGAGTTCGTTTGCTATGCAGATGGCGTAGCAAACACACCCTCAAAATGCCAATTCGCAAGATCTCGGACCCTCCGTTTTCTATGCCGGTGGCATAACAGACACTATCCCAAAATGCCAATTTGCAGATTGTCAGACTCGCTATTTGCTATGCTAGTAGCATAGCAATCACTCCATCAAAATGGCAATTCGTATGTTCTCGGACACTTCGTTTGCTATGCCGCCAACATAGCCAACACCCAGAACGCCAATTCGCAAAATCTTGGACCCTCCATTTGCTATGCTAGAAACATAACAAACACTCCCCCAAAATGTCAATTCGCATTTTCTTGGACCCTCCATTTGCTATACCGGTGGTGTAGCAAACAATCCCTCCAAATGCCAATGTGCAAGTTTTTGGACCTCCGTGTGCTATACCAGCGGCATGGCAAACACTCTCCCAAAGTGCCAATTTGCAGATTGTTAGACCCTCTATTTACTATGCCAGTGGTTTCGCAATCGCTCCCTTTAAATACCAATTCGTAGGTTCCTGGACACTCTGTTTGCCATGCTGGCAGCATAGCAAACACTCCCTCAAAATGCCAATTCGCAGGATCTTGGACCCTCTATTTGCTATGCCGGCAATATAGCAAACACTCCCCTAGAATGCCAATTTGCAGGTTTTTGGACCCTCCGTTTGCTATGCTAGTGGCATAGCAAAGACTCTCCCAAAATGGTAATTTGTAGGTTGTCGGACCCTCTATTTGCTATGCCAGCAATGTACCACACACTCCCCTAAAATGCCAACACGCAGGTTGTTGGACTCTCCATTTGCAATACCGGCGGCATTGCAAACACTTCCCTAAAATGCCAATTCGCAGGTTCTTGGACCCTCGGTTTGCTGCATCAGTGGCATAGCAAACACTCCCTTAAAATACTGATTCAAAAGTTTTCGGACCCTCCATTTACTATACTGTCTGCATAGCAAGCAGTCTCCCAAAATGCCAATTCGAAAGCTCTTACACCCTCAGTTTGCTCTGCCAGCCATGCTGCAAACACGCCCCCAAAATACTATTTGGCAGCATCTCGGACCTTCTATTTATTATGCCGGCGGCATAGCAAACACTTTCTATTAATGCAAATTCGCCCGATCTTGGCCCCCATTTGAAATGCTGACGGCATAACAAAAACACCCCAGAATGCCAATTTGTAGATTCTTGGACCCCCGGTTAGTTGTGCTGGTAGCGTAGCAAACACTCCCCTAAAACGCCAATTTGCAGGTTCTCAGACCCTTCATTTGCTTTGCCAACCGCGTCACACACACTCCCCCAAAATGCTAATTGGCAGGATCTTGGACTCTCCATTTGCTATGCCGTCTGCATATTAAACAATCCCCCCAAATGCAAATTCCAAAGTTTGGTATACTTGTGGAAGGAAAATCATTATTGCGGCTATTTTGCAAAAGCCAATATTGCGCCTATGCAATGCAGATCATTTGTTGAGTTGTGCAAAGACGTTTGCTAAGCTTATTTAGCATTTGCAAACCTTGTGCGTGGGCAACACGGGGAGTGTTTTGTATTCTGGGAATTGTTTGCTAAGGGTATCTATCGTTTTCAAGCCTTGCGCATGAGCAGTGTGGAAGCTATATTTGCACTATGGGGAAATGTTTGCTGTGCCAATGTCACATATCATAACCCTTTGTATATTAGTTCTGCAGATGATCTGTAACATTTGTAGGCCTTGTGCTTGAGTAACGTTGAGTTTATATTGCATTATTAGAAAATATTTACTACGCCTATGTCACGTCTCATGACCTCTAATACATTAGCCCTTTGGATGCCTATGTAGTACTGATGGGAATGTTTGCTATGCCTATACCATTTTTTGAAAACCTTATGCCCATTTTTCCCATAAGGGTGCTCTTCAATCTCGATAGGGACTGGGGGGTGGTTGTACTGTACCACTAGCCTTATAAAGTTTGAGCTTTGATACATGGAAAACCGGATGTATCTTACTCATGCTTTCCGGAAGTTCTAGTTAATATGCAACAAAACCTATTTAGTTGAGGATGGTGAAGGGCCCAATCCACTTCAGTAATAATTTTCAAGTTCCAGGGTGCTTGAGGGTAATATGCTATGTCAAAAGGAGGACGTCATCTCTTTTGTCAAATGACACATCCCTCCAATAGCGGTCAGCATGCTTTGACTGCCTATCCCATGCTTTCTCTAAGCACGCCCTGGCCTCTTTCAGCGCTGATTGGACATGGTGATCAAATCGTGTCACTGCTGGTAATCCCTCCATGAGGGGGGTATACCATTGTGCCTTAAGTGAGGCTGTTGTGCCCTATCGATGGCCACTGCCAAGCCGCAGGCATTCGGATTGTCATAACCTTTTAACGGCTTCCAAATTTGTATCCCAAGAGCTAAAAGACTCCTTGGGTGTTGACCGTAGTTCAAATTTTAAGTAGTTTTGAGTTTTTTATTGCAAACTTGGCCATGGCTATCAGTTCATCCCATGCGTCTTGTTCAACATGTGCATAACTGTGTAAGTAGTCCTCCACAATCTGATTCATAACTTTGGTCTGGCCATCCGCTTGAGATGGTACGCAATGCTCATATTGAGCTGCACTTTCCACCTCTCTGCCAGGTACCAGTAAAACCTGGAAGTGAACCGAACATCTCTATTAGACACTATCATAGAGGTGAGGCCGTGGTGCTGTTTCACATTCTGCACCAAGAAGTCTGCTACTCTTTTTGCGGAGACTTCGTTCATGGTGGTTGCAATGTGCACCATCTTGGTCAACCTATCAATAAATACGATGATAGCATCATGACCACCCTTAGTTTTTGGTAGTTGAGTAATGAAGTCCATAGACAATTCAGTCCATGGCTCCTCAGGAATGCCCAATGGCTGTAACAAGCCTGGGGTCTTTTGATGAGAATATTTAGCGTGTTGACAAACCAGGCAGTTGACAATATGTAGTTGTGCCTTTCATCACATTCTTGGAAACTAGTAGTACTTCTGAACCAAGTCTAGGGTTTTGGCTTAACCAAAGTGTCCCACACTCGGATGGTCATGAGCCAATTGGCAGATTTCAATCCTTAGACTTGTTGGTATATATACCTATTTGCCTCGCAACCAGAGGCCGTCTGTACAGTGCAATTCCTGCTACTATTTCATAGACTCAAGTTGGGGGTCTAGGCGGTAAGCCTGACGGATCCTTGAGGCTGAGTCTTGTGCCTCTACCATTCTTTTTGCCTTCTTATTTTTACCCCATTTGCATAATATCCTTAAGCTATAAACGATCAATTGATTTTTCCTCTTATCTTCCTATTCACCAGGTACTGGAGGAATACGAGAGAGTGGATCAGCCACGTTTTTTTGCTCTGGGCGGTATTCCCAGTCAAAGTCAAATTGCTGTAATATTTCAAACCATTTGGCTTGCCGCCTGCTTAATTATGGTTGTGACTTAAGATAAGTCAAAGGGCAGTAATCCATCACCAGTTTGAAATGTGTCCCTTCCAAGTAACATCACTATAACTAGACAGTATGCACAAAAGCCAATGTCTCCTGGTCTGTCACGTTATAGTTTAACTCCGCTGGGAGGAATTTTTGGCTTGCATAATAGACTAGATGATTGTCCCGCATAAGGACCACTCCCACATCAGTTTGGGATGCATCTGCAATGACCTCAAATGGTCTACTGGGATCTGGTATTTTGAGCAATGGAGTTGTCATCAGACATTCCTTTATGTGCTTGAATATTGATTGACATTCTGCAGTCCACTCCCACTTGCCATTCTTCTTGGTCAAGTCCGTCAAGGGAGTGGCCATCTTTGAATAACCTTGAATGAACTTTCGAAAGTAGTTTGCAGCCCAAAAATTGCTAAATGTGCTTCACGCACTGTGGTACAGGCCAAATTTTCACCTTTTCAATCCCTTCTGGGTCTAACCGAATGCCTTCTTGAGACACAATATATCCCCGATAGTTGATCTTCTCCTTGTTAAACTGACATTTATGCAGTTGGCAATATAATATCTGTTCCCATAACACCTCTAACACCTATTTAAAGTGTTGTAAATGCTCTTCAGCAGTTTGGCTAAGCACAAGTATATCGTCCAAATACACCAAGACGTGTTTGCCAATCTAGTCACCAAAGATATAGTGCATCATCTGCTGAAATATCGCTTGAGTATTTGCAAGTCCAACCAGAAGAACCTTAAGCCCATACAGGCCTAATGGGGCTACAAATACCATTTTGACATAGTTGGCCTTGTTGATACGAAGTTGATAGTACCCCTGCTGTAAGTCAATGGTAGAGAAGACTTTAGCCCCTTGCAGCTGATACAACAGGGTATCTATCCTTGGTATAGGCCATTTGTTTTTAACAGTGGCCTTATTTAATGCCCTGTAATCAATACACATCCAGAGACTGCCATCAAACTTAGGTACAAAGAGTACCGGGGCTCCAAAAGGGCTGCTGCCCTCTGTTATAAGACCCTTCCATAATAAATAATCTACATGCTCTTTGATTTCGTTTATTTCTTTTGGACTGGACTGGAAAGTTGGTCGCTTCACCGGTTTGGTACCTTCCTCGAGGGGAATGGTCAAGGCAACCCCCCAATCTGGAGGAAGGCCTGCAGGTAGTTCATCAGGAAAGAGGGCTTTATACTCCTCCAAAAGTGTAGAGATCTTGTCAGGGTCTACTATAAAAGAAGTAGTCTCACGACCTGCAGTGGTCTCTTGACCTGCAGTGGCCAAAGGGCCTGGTATGTCCCCTTCAGAGAGATCGCCGACCCGGCAAACCAAAACCAAATGGAGAGAAGAACCCCGCCAATACACACGCTGGGCGAATCCCAAGGAACACAAATGATCCAAACGACAAGTAGCCAAATGTGAAGCAGGAGTGCCCATCTCGGGCTGCGAAGATGTAGGAACTCACAAAGTGCTATAAAGAATGATCTTGCAACTATGAGAGACAATCCGAATGTGACCACGATGATAGTCAATGACACCGGCATACTCATAGAGCCAATTATCACTGAGAATAATATAATAATCGTTGGATAAGTCAATAACCACACAACAGACCGTATCCTTATAGACTTGTATGGCTAAAGGAATATCCACAATGCCCAATAAAGAGAGTAAGGATCCATCGGCAAGCAGAACCTCTACCTCAAGAGGTGTAGTGGAAACACTTGGGGTGTGGAAAACTCAGTATGGTCCACAACACGATGAGTGGCCCGAATCAACCACTACAAGTGGTGTAATCAACGTAACTACCAATTTGAAACTGATTGGTGATACATAAAGCGTCTAGGTGTGGGGTTCTTGCCCTCTTTGAGCCGCGGACCCGCCTCGCCGGGCACCTAGGTCCTTACGGGGACCTAGGCGGGACCACCCCTCCTACTCCCGTATCTTAATACCTAGAGCGGTTACCGTGAGTTGAGGATAGGTATCTTGGGCAGGGCGTCCCCCACACCAAGGGCTATGAGTAGGGCATCCCCCACATTAGGCCGGTGCGCGTAATATTCGTTCCCCTCAGGGAGTGGGGCGTCCTCGTCCCAATGTGTGGATACGGGAGCAGAAACATTATGTGTGTACATGGCAACTGGCTGTGCGATTTGCCACATGCCCAGTTTGCGTGATAACAATACAATTGTGGTGAAGAGAAAGAGTGGTTGTTTTACATGACCTGCCGGCTTATGACAACCCTCATTAAAACTCTTCATTCAGCACAGAGGCTAGAATGTTTCTGACTTTCCGGCCTGTGTCCGTCAGGGGAAAACATGGGAAACATGCAGGTCACCCTGCACGTCCCTGACCCTGATACATGCGGCCACCCGCTGCCCAACCATGACCACCCCGAGACTGCGAAGGACCTCGTCCTCGCCCACGTGCACGAACGGGCTCTCGAGGGGGTTGGATCAACGGCTGCTCAGTGGCGTAGAGATGGCCACTCAAAGATGCCATCCAGTCCGTTAAGTCCGGTTCGTTAATTTTTATCAGCTGTCCGTTAAATTCCGTTAAAGAAAAAGAGAGAAAAATTCAGAAAAAACAAAAAAAATCCAAAAAAATCGAAAAAAAACCCAAAAAATCACAACAACTGCGGCTAGTTGAAAATCTAGCATGCATAGGTTAAAATAAAATACAAACATACTCTCTAATAGCGAATTCCATAAACTATAAGTATGATTAAAACCCAAAAATCCCCAAAAAATCCAAAAATCCGTTAATTTTTGGTTAATTTTTGTCTTTTTTCGTTATTTTCCGTTAATTAACGGAAAATTAACGGAAATTAACCTCTGTCCGCTATTAACGGATCCGGGTGGCCACCTCTACAGTGGCGAGGCACTCCCCATTCAAAATAGTTGCGGACATTGCGTTCATGTATCTAAACAGTGTACGCAAACGGGGCCGTGTATATCCAGTCTGCTTATGTGCCCACTTCAGCAAGACCTGTCAAAGGCATAATCACACGTGAGCTCATCTCAGTGTGTACTTTTTGTACTATGGACAGTTGATAAATGCACAACAGGAGTTGTTCCATTTTCAAATGCTTGAACCAGTTCCTGTGCATTTGCAACTGCTTTTGCTGATTCCCAGCTATTATACTCATGTCTATATCCCAGCCATTTGGCGAGGTACTCTACTGAGTTCTGGCGCCTTCCGCGCTTTTGAATTCTCTTATCTAAAATGCGTTCAACTTGTATTCCAGTTCTCCTTCGATTTTGATATGAACTGGAGGTGGCTGTACTCTGCCACTGGCCTTATATGGCTTAATCTTTGATATATGAAACACTGGATGTATCTTATGCATGCTTTCCGGAAGTTCCAGTAGAGGTGGCCACTCAAGGGTGCCATCCGGTCCGTTAAATCCGGTTCGTTAATTTTATCAGTTGTCCGTTAAATTTCGTTAAAGAAAAAGGGAGAAAAATTCAGAAAAAACAAAAAAAAATCCAAAAAAATCGAAAAAAAACCCCGAAAAATCACAACAACTGCGGCTAGTTGAAAATCTAGTATGCGTAGGTTGAAATAAAATACAAACATACTCTCTAATAGCGAATTCCATAAACTATAAGTATGAAAAAAACCCAAAATCCCCAAAAAATCCAAAAATCCGTTAATTTTTGGTTGATTTTTGTCTTTTTTCGTTATTTTCCGTTAATTAACGGAAATTAATTAACGGAAAATTAGCGGAAATTAACCTCTGTCCGCTATTAACGGATCCGGGTGGCCACCTCTAAGTTCCAGTCGATATGCGACAGGGCCTATCCGGTCGAGGATGGTGAAGGGCCCAATCCACCTCGGTAATAGTTTTCGAGTTCCAGGGTGCTTGAGGGTGATATGTTGTGTCGAAAGGAGGATGTCATCTCCTTTGTTAAAAGACACATCCGTCCGATGGCGGTCCGCATGCTTCGACTGCCTGTCTCGTACTTTTTCTAAGCACGCCCTGGCCTCTTTCAGCGTTGATTGGACACGGTGATCAAATTGTGTCACAGCTGGTAGGCCCTCCATGAGGGGTGTACCAGTATGCCTTAAGTAAGGTTGTTGTGCCCTATCAATGGCCACTGCTAAGCCGCGGGCATTCGGATTGTCATAGCCCTTCAAAGGCTTCCGAATTTGCACTCCAAGAGCTAAGGGACTCTTTGGATGCCGACCGTAGCTCAAATAGAACGGGGTCTCTTGGGTGGAACTGTTTTTCGAGTTGCTCATTGCAAACTCGGCCATGGCTAATAGTTCATCCCATGCGTAATGGTCAGAACGTGTATAGCTGCGTAAGTAATCCTCCAGAATCCGATTCATGACTTCGGTCTGGCCATCCGTTTGCGGATGGTACGCAGTGCTCATGTTGAGCTGAATCTTCCACCTCTCAGCCAGGTACCGGTAAAACCTGGAAGTGAACCGAACGTCTCTGTCGGACACTATTTGAGAGGGGAGACCGTGGTGCCTTATCACATTTTGCACCAACAGGTCAGCTGCTCCTTCTTCGGAGAGCTCAGTGGTCGTGGCTGCGAAGCGGACCATTTTGGTCAGTCTATCGACGAACACGACGATAGCATCATGACCTCCCTTAGTTTTTGGCAGTTGTGTAATGAAGTCCATGGACAATTCAGTCCAAGGCTCCTCAGGAATGCCCAAAGGCTGTAATAAGCCTGAGGTCTTTTGACGAGAGTACTCAGCCTGTTGACAAACCAGGCAAGTATCAACATATAGTTGTATTTCTCGTCGCATTCTTGGCCACCAGTAATGCCTCTGGACCAAGTCCAGGGTCTTGGCTTGACCAAAGTGTCCTGCACTTGGATGGTGGTGATCCAACTGGCAGATCTCAGTCCGCAGACTGGCTGGTATATATACCTGTTTGCCTCACAGCCATAACCCGTCTGTACAACTCATCTCTTGCTGCTGTTTTACAGACGCAAGCTGGGGATCCTGGCCATAGGCCCAACGGATCCTGGAGGCCAGATCTTCTGCCTCTACCGTCTTTTTCTTATCTCCCCACTTGCGTATTACTCTTAAGCCATAGACAATCAGTTGACTCTTCCTCCTGGCTTCCCGTTCGTCGGGAGATGGAGGAATGCGAGAGAGTGGATCGGCCACATTCTTTCGCCCTGGGCGATATTCCCAGTCAAAGTCAAACTGTTGTAAGATTTCTGACCACCTGGCCTGTCTTCAGCTCAGTTGTGGTTGTGACTTAAGGTAAGTTAACGGACAATGGTCCGTTACCAGTTTGAAGCGTGTACCTTCCAAGTAACACCTCCACAACTGGACAGTGTGAACCGAAGCGAGAGCCTCTTGGTCTGTCACGCTATAGTTCAACTCCACTGGGAGGAATTTTCTGCTAGCATAATAGATTGGATGATTATCCTGCATCAGGATTGCTCCCACAACAGTCTGAGATGCGTCTGCTATGACCTCAAAGGGTCTCTCAGGGTCTGGCATCTTGAGCAATGGAGCTGTGGTCAAACACTCCTTTATATGCTCAAATGTCTCTTAACATTTTCTCATCCATTCCCACTTGCCATTCTGTTTGGTTAAGTCTGTCAAGGGAGTGGCCATTTTCGAATAGCCCTGTATAAACTTTCGAAAATAGTTTGCTAGCCCGAGGAACTGTTGTACGTGCTTCACGCATTGTGGGACAGGCCAGTTCTTCACCTTTTCAATCCCTTCGGGATCTAGGCGGATGCCTCTTAAGACACAATATGTCCCAAATAGGAGATTTCCTCCTTGTTGAACTGACACTTGTGCATACGACAATACAATTTCTGTTGTCGTAACACTTCTAACACCTGGCGAATGTGTTTAATGTGTTCCTCAGCAGTTTGGCTAAACACTAAGATGTCATCCAGATATACCAAGACGTGTTTGCCAATTTGATCACCAAATATATGGTGCATCGTTTGCTGGAATATCGCAGGGGCATTAGCGAGTCCAAAAGGAAGTACCTTGAACTCATATAAGCCCAACGGCGTAACAAAAGCCGTTTTGGCACAATCTGCCTTATCGATTCGAAGTTGATAATAACCTTGCTGCAAGTCTATAGCCAAAAAGATCTTGGCTCCTTGCAGTTGATCCAAAAGGGTATCTATTCAAGGAATTGGCCACTTATTCTTAATCGTGGCTTTGTTCAATGCTCGATAGTCGATGCACATCCAGAGACTGCCATCTGGCTTTGGTACGAAGAAGACTGGGACCCCAAATGGGCTGCTGCTCTCCGTGATCAGACCTTTTCTCAACAGGTAATCCACCTGGGATCTGATCTCGTCCATTTCTTTTGGACTGTACTGGAAGGCTGGTCGCTTTACCAGTTTGGTTCCCTCTTCAAGTGGAATGGTCAAAGCCACTCCCCGATCTGGGGGAAGGCCAGCAGGCAGTTCATCAGGAGAGAGATCCTTGTACTCCTCCAAGAGGGATGTAATTTGTGCTGGGTTCACCGCGTGGGATGTGGTCTGTCGACCTGACGTGGCCGAAGGGCCTGGTGCGTCCCCCTCATGGAGATCGCTGACCCAGCGAACCAAAACCAAACGGAGAGGAGAACCCCGCTGGTAGGCATGCCGAGCATATCCCAAGGAACACAAATGACCCAACCAGCGAGCCGGCGAAGGGAGAGCCAGAGGGACCCGTGGAGAAATGCGAAGGGTAATTTTGTGACCACGGGAAACCACACGGATGTAGCCCTGACGATAATCAATGACACCGGCGTGCTCATAGAGCCAAGTGTCGCCAAGAATGATGTCATAATCGTCAGAGAGGTCAATGACCACACAACGAACGGTGTCCTTGTAACCTTGAATGGTTAAGGGGACATCTACCACTCCCAAAGAAGGAAGGGAGGATCCGTCCGCGAGGAGGACTTCAGCCTCTGATGGAGAAGAATCCACATGGGTGTGTGTGGAAAACTCCGTGGGGTCCACAATACGACGAGTAGTATGTGCTAGTTGCTGTAGGTGATGCAAGCAACGAAGTTGTTGATTGGATGTGGATTTTGGATGCTTAGGCATTAAGCCTAACTGACGACAACAGGTCGAATTGATATAGGTAGTGCCAGTCGCCCCTGTGTCAAAGAGGATGGATGCTGGTTGATATCCCACTTAACCAATAAAGGTCAAGCGAGGATAGTCTTGGGAGACCCCTCGAATGCGGTATTCCGCTGCCCCCTCAGGGGGTTGATAATATACATTGACGGGCCAGGGGATGACAGGCATCTCTTGGCGGCCTGAACAATCCATGTCTGGTTGTGTGAATAACCGGGTACCCTTTGGGTAATGGATGAGGGTGCGCAGCTGGCGCAGCCTGGGATCGTCAGTAAAAGCCCGCCAAGCGGGTAAAAGGATGCATGCTCCCACGTGCTTGGGAGCCTTTGCTCTTTCAGCATAGTAATGATCTAAGAATGGCACAGCATTCTTGAAAGGTGGATTAATCCACACAAATTCATGAGATAATGGTTTTATTAAAAAACTGGTATCTCGTGAATAATATCGCGCACAAAGTGCGTTGTCCCCATGGGGGTCAGCACACGCATTCAGTGTAAACTGGTGGGCAACCAAAGATTGAATATGATTGAAATGCACAGGTTTTAACATGTGATCAGAATGATCCATTACACTGTGCAGGCCCTTCCGGGGTGTGTTACGCTATGCATGCGGATCATGAGTTTGCATTGCATGATTAACAACAGTGTGCAAAGTGTTCGGTTTAGGAACTGGAACCACTAGTGCCACATTCTTTCGCACATCCACTAGTGCGGTTTTCAATTTCTCGCTATTCACATTATGTTTGCGTGCTGTCAAACAGAGCGTATGTGAAACTGAGCGTGAGAATCTCGCTGGCCGGGCAGGGCTTACCGGCATGTGGGGCAGCTTTCCCCTTCCCGAACAGCCACCGCTGGAGAGGTGATCCGTTGTGTAGGGCTGAAAGCATCTAAAGCAGTGCCCTGCACGTTTCAGCACCTCCACCATAGTATCGCGTAACTGCGACCTATCGGTGACCATCCTCCCTTCCATGGGATCGCGTATGTTGGCCAGCGGCTCATAAACGCGATCACCTTAGGCCTGCGAGTCATTAGCACGAGAATTTTTATAAACCACTCCCCCTCGACCTTTCGGCCTATTATTCAAAACGGGCTTTCCCCGATTGTCCACTTTCAATGCGTGGTGCTTTTGAATAATCCGATTAGGGGGAAGGCAGTTACTCGCACTTGGTTTGCCATTTCGGCCTTCATTTCGACGAGCACTATATGCCTTATATTTCTAGTCATATATGGGACCGACTTTATACAAATGAGCCCTCAGGCTGGCGTACGTGGTCCACTGCTCATCATCTTTGTTCAGTAAACATTTTCTTTTTATATCTGGATGGAGTCCAGTATGTAATGCATGCAACTTGGAAAAGTCATCAAGTTCATTTTCACACTTGAGAAACATTTGTTCCAAGAGTTGCATGTATTTGATTGTGTCGGGACCCGAGGTCCCTGCCTTTGTAAAGGCTGCAATTTCAGACCTTATGTTAAAGTCTGAACATTTGTGATCATAAAGTGTCTCCATGCCATATTTAAACTATTCCCATGACAGTTAGAATTCTGGCTGCGAGAGCACTTTTGCATCAATTGTAACCCCCCACAAGTGTCCCAGTTGGGCAAGCAGGCCGTGTTTCACTGATTCTTCAAGAGTATTCAGTGCGATCCAACTCCACTGAGATCGGGGTGCCACAATGGTTTTGAAATACATAATAATTTCTTGCAACCACTTGGTCAATGCTTTAGAGGTGGCCACCCAGATCCGTTAATAGCGGACAGAGGTTAATTTCCGTTAATTTTCTATTAATTAACAGAAAATAACGAAAAAAGACAAAAATTAACCAAAAATTAGCGGATTTTTGGATTTTTGGGGATTTTTGGGTTTTAGTCATACTTATAGTTTATGGAATTCGCTATTATAGAGTATGTTTGTATTTTATTTCAACCTATGCATACTAGATTTTCAACTAGCCGCAGTTGTTGTGATTTTTTGGGTTTTTTTTTAAATTTTTTGGATTTTTTTGTTTTTTCTGAATTTTTCTCCCTTTTTCTTTAACGAAATTTAACGGACAGCTGATAAAAATTAACGAACCAGATTTAACGGACCGGATGGCACCCTTGAGTGGCCACCGCTACAATGCTTGCTTATCCTCATTCCACTTTGGGGGTTTCATGCCTTGAGTATTCATTTTAGGTATGCTCACCTGAGGTTCCTTTTCGGGATGTGAATATACAGGGGCGAAGGGTACTCCCTACGCCGCCCTCAAGTACCCCTGGCCCATATATCCGGGCCCCATAGGGTCGTAATCGGCTGGCGGCAGTGGTGGCCCTTCTATGGCCCTTGGCAGCTCCTCAGCTACTGCGGCATACTGTTCCTGATGCTGTGGCTCAGGTGCCTGCATGTAGCTTGGCGGGTGCCCATACACTCCCTCGAACTCCTCCGACTCCGATGGATGGAAGGGTTCTCCATATGATTGTGATGGGACCACCTGTTGCCTTGGGGCGATGACCCCCTGCTGTACCCTTTCGGGCTAATATACCCTTTCAGGCTGTTGATACTGAGGAGCCACTGGTGGCTGCTGGTACTGAGGAGCCTGGTAGGCCGCCGGCTCTTGGGCAAAGGGAGACATTTCCTGCAGTCTCTGAGTTTTCTGCTGCGTAGTTGGCAGCGGAGGCTGCATTCCCCGTGGCCCAGACTGACCCATTGTAGAGGGCATTGCCGGTTGTCTTGGCGCCATTCCTGGCTGAGCCACTGGACGAACCGGTGCTGAGGGGCCAGCCTGCATCGTAGGCCCAACCGGTACCCGTACAGGTTCCTCCTCTGGAACCCTCCGACCAGTGCGTTGTACGGCCTGCCACTCAATAGCCGCCGCTTGGCTCTCCGGCACATAGATGCCCAGCGATGTCTGCTGCGCATCGAACAACCCGCGTAGTTTGGCGGGGATGCACTGCAGCGCGTCTACTGGGACCTCTGCCTGGTATGGGGCCCGACCACCACTCGGATGGTAGTGCCCCTTGTAGTACACACCACCGAATGGATCATGAAACACCCCCAGTGTATCCCAAAATCCATGGGAATCCTGTATCACTGGGGCATGCACCATGGGAGAGGGTCTTTTGGGCATTTCACGTGGCACTTGAGGTCGGCCTTGCTCCTTTTCGAGCTGCTGTGATCGGTGCTACTGGTATCCTGGACCAGGCTTCCCAGGCGGATACTTGATTCCATTGGGTCCCTGTCCAGAACTGCTCTCTCCAGGGGGAGTTCCCTTGGCCTGTCGGCCTGCTCATCAAGACTCCTAAAACTGCAGGAACTCGGCATAATCCTCTTCCCCCATTATGGCCAGCAGCCAGGCAGTCTTATCAACTTCTGCCCTTGCCTTTTCCAAGGCTGTCTCCTGCCTTTTCACAGCAGCATAAACCCCCTTCCTCTCTCGAGGAATAGGTTCAGCCGGCTCTCCTGCCAAACCGAGATACACAACTTCGTTTTTACCAGTAGAATCACCAAGTTCTGCATGTGTACGCAAGTGTGTATGCTCAACTGGATGATTGGGAGACACTGCATCAGCAATGTTACCTGGAACTATTCTCTGAGTCCCTTAAGGTTCCTCCCTTGCCTTTACAGGCTGTTTCTTGACCTTTTCAAGCTGCACTTTTGCCTTTCCAGGCTGCTTCTTCTCCTTGGAAGATGTTGCCTCCTTGGGGACGCTGGTCTCCTCAACTGGAGGCGGTGCCTTTCCAGGCTGTGGAGGGGCGAATCGAGCGGCGTGGGTTACCCCACTGTCGCTTCCACTCAACTCATCAGCCCATCTGGCCGTCTGCCATAGCTGGGCTCTTTCAAGCTCAGCAAGAGCTTCTGCTTGCTGGGCCGGATCCAGCTCATTGACCACCGGCTTAGCCTTAAGGCGCTGTGCTTTTTGGCTGCCTCTTGCAGTGAAAAACCGCCCAATCTCAGCCTTGCGCTGGCGTTTATGAGCTTGCTTATGCTCATATTTTTTGGGATTCAACTGTCTATCCCGCTCACGCCATATAGCTCTTAGCTCTCTATGCTGGCTGGATTTTTGAGCCTTTCGCTCATCCAATTTCTTTGCACGGGCAAACCGATCCCGGTTACGAATATGTTGTCTCTCTTTTTCTCGTCTATGCACTTGCGCCCGCATCGACATGTTGCCCGGTAACAGGGAAGCGCATGAAGAAAACGACAATTCGGAAATCTCTTCCCACCGTTCGTGGGGATCATTGGGGTCCGGCCTTTCCGGGCTTCCCTCGCTCAATTCCCAAGGCTCGGGGATATGTCTGAGCGCAAAGGCCATCTTTTCCGGCCAATTCGGGTCCTCTCTGGCAATCTGATCTGCCATTCTAGGACCATACCACCGTTGGATCCTTATCAGTCTCGCGGTGGTTAACCTTTCCCCAAACCGTTCAGCAGCCATTTGCCAGCCCTCATCCAGATTGTCAATGCGACCACTATGGAACTTGGTCCACTTCGCTCGGCATGGGGGCTGCCGGCTGTACGGTTCTCCAGTGTCAGGAACGAATTCCAGCACTCTGCAACTCTCTCCCGGCCCCCGCTCGGGTAATGCGGGTCTCCGGGGACTCCACTCATGACCTTTCGGCCTCTTTGGACTTGGTCTGCATACAGCACGAGCGCTTTCTGTGAGCGACTCGTCGCTACTCTTTTCCGGTTCACTAGGTGTTCTTACATACACCTGTGACCTGACCCGTGGCTCTGGGGTCCTGACCTTTCGGCCTCCGATCTCCTCCACTTGCCCAACGGGCTGGACCTTCCAGTCTTTTTTCGCGCCTGTCCTAACTTTCGGCACCGTCTCACCTGGCGACGGGCTATTCCGCTTAGGCCGCTATTTGCCGATAGTCTTCCAGTCGCCCTCCACTTCTGGAATTATTGGCATTTGCGGCTCAGATGGACTAGGGCCCTTTTCGGGCTGTTTTGCTTATTGAGCGACCTTCTCTTCTGCCTCGCGCACCCGCATCTTTTGCTTCAGCAGGCAGTCGCTCAATTCGACCACGTGTTGCTCCGCAGTGTTCTTGGCCTCTTCCGCTTGGCGGCTCTGTTTTTTCGCCTTCCTCATGGCCACCTCGTTTCTCCGGGCTTCTTTCTTCGCCCTCACAGCTTCAATCTCTAAGGAGGCGATCTTCTCGGCAGTCTCTTCGTCCCGCTTCTCTCTCGCTTGTTGAGCCGCAGTAGCCGCCATTTTCTCCAAAAGCTCCATGATGCCAGGCGCCTGCAGCAGGGCCGCCACTGTACCCGGCTCTGGCACCTCTTCTTCTGGGGCTTCCTCTTCTGGGGCTTCCTCTTCTGGGGCTTCCTCTTCTGGGGCTTCCTCCGCCTCGGCCATCGGGTGGTCGCTACTTTCCGGCTCAGCTCGACTTGACAATGGGCCGGCAACGTCCTTCCGGACTTCTTCCTATTCCTGCCCATTCCGGGCTGTAACATCCTCACCGACCAAACTGGTTGGCGTCCCCTTCCGGGGTGTCTCTTCCTCACCCAAAGATTTGGGCGTGCCCTTCCGGGCTTTAGGATCCGTTTCCTCAGCCTCCATGGAGGAGGCCGGGGAAGGGGCCCGGTGTTCCGTGCTCGCTCGCCCGCCCAGGCAAAAGTATGGTAGCCACCCCCAGGTGGCTCCAAAACCAAATGATACATAAAGCGTCTGGGTGTGGGGTTCCTGCCCTCTTTGAGCCGTGGACCCGCCTCGCCGGGCACCTAGGTCCTTACGGGGACCTAGGCGGGACCACCCCTCCTACTCCCGTATTTTAATACCTAAAGCGGTTACCGTGGGTTGAGGATAGGTATCTTGGGCAGGGCGTCCCCCACACCAATGGCCATTAGTAGGGCGTCCCCCACATCAGGCTAGTGCGCGTAGCAATTGGGGTGGCTTAGGCATTAAACCTAACTGACGACAATAGGTTGGGTTGATATAAGTAGTTCTAGTCATGCCAGTATCAAAGAGAATGGACGCTAACTGGTGAACAACGTGGTCTGTAAAAGTTAAACGAGGGTGGTCTAAAGTTACCTCTCTTATGCAATATCCCGCTGCTTCTTCTGGGGGTCCATAATAAACATTCACTGGCCAAGGTATACCAGCCATAGTGGTGCGACGTGTTCGGTCTGCATTCAGCTGCATAAACAGCTTAGTCCCCTTGGGGTAATGCACCAATGTGCGCATTTGACATAAACGTGGATGTTCCATAAAACAGCACCACGTTGGTAATAATATATACACACCAATTTTTAGTGGGAGTGTTGGCATGTTCTGCAAAATAGTGTTCCAAGCATGGCATTGCATTCTGGAATGGTGGATTGATCAACACAAACTTGTTATACAAAGGTTGTTTCAAAAAGTTATTTGAAGTTGAGCAAAACTACTCGCAGAGAGCGTTATCCCCATTGGGGTTTGCACAAGCGTCCAGTGTAAACTGGTGTGCAACCAGTGACTGAATATGCTAAAAATGGGTAACGTTGAGCATACGGTCGGAATGCTCAACTTGACCACCTGGTCCCTCTCGGGCTGTGGAGTCTTGATGACTCGTGGGGTTCCACCCCTACGATTTACCAATAGAATCTCATATTGTATATACTGTATAAGTAAAAAAGTTTGCGCGGGAAAAAAGTTTGCGCATTTCGCGCTCGAGCAACTGCGCGAACTTTTTTCCGCGCGAACATTTTGCCCCCGCGAACTTTTTTCGCCCGTGGACTTTTCGGCCTCCTCCCAAATGGGTCGGGCGCTTCCCGCGCTGTGGCCCGTTGGCCTTGCACAATGGCGACTGCCCCGTGCGGCGGTCTTTTGACGAGCAGCGACTGCCCCGAAGGAGTCCTGAGCTGGCCAACAGATCGCTCGCGTCGGTGGCCATCGGCCAGCCGAATCTTGGCAGCAAGGATGTGCCATCTCCCTGACCAGGCGGCTCTATGCTCCTCCCAGTTTCTAGTCATGCAAAAGCCTAGCTCGAGCCCCATCCAGCGACTGCCCCAAAGAAGATCTAAGTTGGCCTGCAGATCGCTCGCGCCAGATTGATCGCTGGTGGGCATTGGCAAGCCGAATCTTGGCGGCGAGGAGGTGCCATCTCCCTGACCAAGCCGCTCGTGCTATTCGTCTGCGGCACCCGGAGGGTTAGGACAGCGGCCGGGGGGCGGCGCAGCACAATAAGAAATGGCGCCACCCCTGGCGAAAGTCAAAGGCGGCAGGAGCCCGATTCCGCAATGTTCGCGCGGCGAAAATTTTCGCGGGCGAAGAAAGTTCGCGGGGGAAAAAGTTCGCGCACCGACGACTGCGCGAACTTTTTTCCGCGCGAACTATTTTCCGCGCGAAACACGCGAAATTTTTTCCACGTGAACTTTTTTACTTATACATTACTTTAAGCACCAGTACCATAGGTGCAATAGTGTATCGACAATTCACTGGTTGCACATAAAGTGTTGCATTGTTCACATTAACTTTTTGTACTTTTCTACAAATTGCATTCATAGCATTGTGTTTTGCACAACTTCTCACAGATGGCAAGGGGCTCACCTTCATGGGCGGTAATTTTCCTCAGCCGCGGTGATTCCCATCTATTAGGTGCTAGGCGTAAAAGAGTTTAAAATAGCAGAAACACCTTCCAACTTGCTTTAACACCTTGATCATAGTGTCTCGAAGCTGGGTCTGACTCGTGACAGGCTTGCCCTCCATAGGGATGCAAATGGCCTTGATGGGCTTAAATTCGCACTCTTCCAGAGATCCCCCCTATGCATCCACGTTATGAACTTGTGGACCTGTACTCCACGAACCTTTGGTTTTGTAAGGAGAATGGGTTTGCCTCTATTTTCGACCCTCAAAGCATGGCGCTTTTGGACAATTTTATTAGGTTCCAGGTTGTTGCTTGTATTGCCTTTGCCATTACGGCTACAAGACAAACATGAACCATATGACTTTCTGGTCATATGTGGGTCCCACTTTATACAAATAAGCCCTCAGGCTTGTGTATGTAGACCATTGCTCATCGTCTTTGTTTAATAAGCATTTTCGCTTGATATCAGGATGCAGTTCTGTGTATAATGCGTGCAACTTAGAGAAGTCATCCATGTCCTTCTCACACTTGAGAAATATTTGCGCAAGCAGATGCATATATTTGATAGTGTCATGACCCAATATCCCTGGCTTTGTACAAACTGCTATTTCAGACGTAATTTCAAAGTTTGAGTATTTATAATCTTAAAATATCTCTATGCCATGCTTAAACTGTTCCCATGACAGTAGGAAGTCTGGTTGCGAAAGCATTTCTGCATCAATTGTAACTCCCCACAAATGACCCAATTGTGCAAGCAAGGCATGCTTCACTGACTCTTTCAAGAGTATTCAATGCTATCCATCCCCATTGACTCTGGGGTGCAACAATGGTTTTGAAATACATAATGATTTTTTGTAGCCACTTTGTCAAAGCCTGTTTGTCTTCATTTCATTTGGGGTGTTTAATGCCTTGACTATTTATCTTCGGCATGCTCACCTGCAATTCCCTCTCGGGATGCATATACACAGGAGCAAACGGTATTTTCTGTGTTATCATTAGGTACCCCTGACCCAACCCCAGGCAACCTGGTCCCATGGGGTTATAGTCCGCTGGTGGCAGTGGTGGTCCACCCGCTGCTATGTGGAGTCCTACTGCAACAAAGGCAACCTGCTCCTGATGCTGTGGCTCTGGAGCATGTATGTAATGCGGTCTTTCAAACAGCAACTCATTCTCCTCTTCTAGTTCCACTGGCTACTAGAATATTGAAGGATTATTGTGCTGCTGGGATGGATCTGTTGGCTACAAGGGTGCCAACTGCTGCACCGACCCTTGCCTCACTGCCTGCTGCCACTGGACAATTCCCATCGCATCACGGGCTGTGGCGGTTGGACCATTAAGGGCCTGCCATATTGCTGTGCCAAGTGCAATTGTGTTGGGGTATGTAAAGATGGCTGAAACTACAACCTTTGCTATGTAATACCATGTGTGGCTGTTGCTATCCAGAGAAAACAAGTTGCTGCGGCTGCGCAACATACACCTGCTATTAAGGACAAATAGAGACAAAACCTGCAACTGCTCAATTTTTGCTGTGTCATATGCAGCTGCGGCTGCATTACTCCGGGTCCTGGCCTTCCTGATACATGAGGGTTGTTGGTGTGGGGCTCCTGCCCTTTTTGAGCCACGGACCCACCTCGCCGGGCACCTAGGTCCTTACGCGGACCTAGGCAGGACCACCCCGTCCTACTCCCGTACCCTATACTATAGTATAAGCTGGTTGGGGTATCGTCACCCTATCTTGGGCAGGGCGTCCCCCACACCAAGGGGCCATTAGCAGGACATCCCCCATATCAGGCCAGTGTGCATAACACTGCCCATTGTAAAGGGCTGGGCAGGGGCCTATACTGTCTGAAGTACCCGTGGAACTGGCACCCTGGAAACAACTTGTACAAATTGTACTCCCTCATGGGGGATCTTCCTGCCCATCCTTTGGACCACCTGCCACTCTATGGCTGCTTATTGAATATCCAACACGTGGATTTCCAATGCTTTCTGCTGCACCTCGAAGAGAGGGCGCAGCCGTGCCAGTATTCTGCGGAGTGCATCCAGGGGAATGGAGGCCTTGTAAGGTGCCTTCCCTCTAACCAGGTGGCCGTGTTCCTTGTAGTATACACCCCCGTATTGGTCATGAAAGACCCCCAAGGTGTCCCAACACCCGTGGACGTCCTGCATGGTTGGCAGGTGCATCATTGGGGTAGGGTTCTCTGTGTCCCGCACATCTCCTGCACCCAATAAGGGGCTATCCGCTGCTGCTGCTACTGAAAAGTAGGGTCAGGTTCCCCCATTGTATATTTGATCTCCTGGGTTTCCTGACCTACACTGCTCTCCCCTTGATGGGATTCCTTGAACTTTAGGAATTTAGCATACTCTTCCTTGCCTACTGCTGCCAACAATTGGGTTGTCTTGTCAGCCTTTGCCCTTGCCTTTTCCATGGCTGCTTTTTCCAAGGCTTCCTCCTACCGCTTTACAATGGCATACACCTTCTTCCTCTCCTGAGGAATGGGACTGGCTAGAGTGCCTGCTGATCCAACATACACAACTTCATCATGTCCAGCAAAATCTCTCACATCTGCTTGTTTGTTAATATGTGAAATGCAAACAAGCTTCAGTGAAGCTGCACCAAGGACGTTACCTGGAATTTTCTTCGATGCCATTTTAGGAACCATGCCCCTTCTGCCCCCTCCAATGCGTTATTAATATATCCGCTTACGGTGGCTAATCGGGCCTGGTCCTTGGGAGCGAGGTGGTCCTGTATGGGCCGCCACACCCCTGAGGGCAGGCCACCCAACCCCGCTTCTTGTATTTCCTCTAATCTATCTGTTAGAGCTTCCCTATCGTGCTCAGCTTCCCAACCATGCGCAGCTTCTATCCGCTGCCTGACTTTCACCCCTGCACGTTTCCTTCCCCCCTTCCTCTTGTGTTTGTGCCGGCGCTTTCGACCATCCTTGTAACGTTGGCCCCTGTTCAGGGGCCGCTTCCGACCTAACACAGGAACAGAATACAGTGTTTCCCCAGCCAGGTGACAGCAGGTACTGCCACATACTGGTGGTACCACCAAAGCAAAGACAATAGGTATTGTAGGGAAACGCAGCACGCCCTGTACAATGCACGGCCCCCTGAAAGGGACGAAGTGTTGAGGTTTCCCCAGCCAGGTGACGGCGGGTACTGCCAAATAATGGTGGTGGAACCTATGCAAAGAAAGACAATGGGTATTGCAGGGACAGTTCGTGCATGCTGTACATTGCACAGCTACATGGAAGGAACGAACTACCAAGGTTTCCCCAGCCAGGTGACGGCGGGTACTACCACAAAATGGTCATGCCACATAAGGAAAAACAGGCGATGGGTACTGCAGGGACATACAGCACACCCTGTACAATGCACGGCGAAATAAAAGGAGCAAACTGGGAAGGCTTCCCTAGGTAGCTGATGCCAGGTACTGCCACATATTGGTGGTGGCATCTAAGCAAAGAAAGGCGTTGGGTATTGCAGGGCGTGCAACACACCCTGTACAATGCACGGCCACATAAAGGGAACGAATTGCTAAGGTTCCCCAGCCAGGGGACGATGGGTACTGCCACAAAATGGTGGTGACACGTAAGGAAAAAAAAGGCGATGGGTATTGCAGCGACACATAACGCACCCTATACAGTGTGCAACCAAATAAAAGTAACAAAGTGGTAAAATTTCCCCAGCCAGGTGGCGGCGGGTACTGCCAAATAATGCTGGTGGCATCTAAGCAAAGACAATGGGTATTGCAGCGACAAGTGGTGCACTCTGTGCAATGCATGGCCACATGGAAGGAACGAACTGCCAAGGTTTCCCCAGCTATGTGACGGCGGGTACTGCCACCAACCACAGCACACAGCCAACCACAGCACACAGCCACAATAGGCGGCACTCAGGCTTAGAGGTGGCCACTCAAAGATGCCATCCGGTCCGTTAAGTCCGGTTCGTTAATTTTTATTAGCTGTCCGTTAAATTCCGTTAAAGAAAAGGGAGAAAAATAAAACCCAAAAAATCACAATAACTGCGGCTAGTTGAAAATCTAGTATGCATAGGTTGAAATAAAATACA